>PVIR01013835.1:0-41494 GCA_004026965.1 Petromus typicus
TGAGAAGTGATGAGAGAAAACCAAGAGTTTGAAATCACTATAACACACAGGAAGTCAAGTTTTGGTCCCCTTTACCTGATTATTCTTCTGATAGGTTAACCAAATAGCTCCAAAGCATTAGTTATTACACAGCTTTTCTCAAAGTGCTGATCACCACCATTCTGCTTTTTTTAAAAACCTGGAAAATAATAGAATATAATTAATATGCCAAAAAGTAAAATAGTAATTAATATTTGTATAGCTTAATCCAGTTAGAGCTTATTTCCTAAGAAGACTCCCAAGAGTTTAATTGCAAGGACTCAAGCAAAGAAAATCCACCAGACACAGGTCAAAAAATTATTCTCAACTAAATATAAATTAAAGAAGAAAGGAAAGAAAGAAAGAGGGAGGGGAGCGGAGAGGGAGGAAAAAAGGAAGACAGTCAGATAGGCAGGCAGGTAGGCAAGCAGGAAGGAAAGAAGGAAGCAAGCAAGAAAGGAAGGAAGGAAAGAAAGAAGGAAGGGAAAGGTTTTTCCATAGTAATTTAAATTTGAGAAATGCATTTGGCTTCAAGTACATCTAGCTTTCATATAACTTGAAAAAGGTTTAGATTTCAAAAATGAAACTATGCAAATGATCGGGCAGTCATTTTGTGTAAATGCTTTAGCTTTATATGCTACTGTGAGAAACATAATAATGGAGCTTTAGTACATCCTCAGTAAGCTTAGGCAGTGGACAGCATATTAAATCTTGAATTACATACTCCACCAAACCCTTCTTAATAAGCCAGCCAAGTCTCTGATGTATATAATATACATTTTTTAAAAAATGCATGAATACTTATTCCACCCAGAGATTTAGATGGCTCCTTTGGGTTTTTTAAGTTTCAAAGAGTCCATCAGTCTTCCAGTTACAACATTCTATGAATGCCTTAAAAATGAAAATTCAGAAATTAGAAGCTCAAAATACCTTGAAAGGGAGCAATATATCATGGGGGAAAAGCCATTCAAAGGCAAAGTTGGTGAAGTATCTGCCTCCCTGAATTTTCTTTCACTTCTCAGTTTGGGTCACCCTTAAAACAGCTGTGACTCTGTTCCTTCTTGTCTTATTATACAACTCGAGCTTGCTCTGTTTATAACTAGACTAGAGTAGCCTCCTCTGACTTTGTGCTGCGGTTACACAACTACTCTTGCATGAGACTGCAGAGTAGGGAGGAACAGAGCGCTCAGAACAGGGCCATGGATTCCTCGGGGACTATGCTGCAAAGATGGGAGGCTGGGGCATTCAGGCCTAGGCAAGTAGTGAAAAAAGATAGAAAATACTTTCCCATTAAATAGAGAGAGAACAAATCCTGGAAGAGCATGACAGACAAGAAACAGATACCACTTTTCTGCACACATGAGAATATAACAAGGCATGACTTAGCAAGCAAAATGTGGGGCGGAAAGGAAATGGGGGAGAATGAACAAGTGAGGGGAGAGCTCAGTTAGGAATCTTCTTTGTATCCTTCTATTCATTTAGCTGATATTGAAACTCTACCCAGTAGACAAAATGAAACTGAAGTTCCAGGAGCCAGAAACATACCCCAAATCACACAGCTAACAATAAGTATAGTCAGAAATCACGTCCACATCTCAAGGCTCTGAAGGCTGCAGGTTCAGATCCTTCCTTTGGCTAAGGACATAAACAGTGAAACTGATGCCAAAACCAACAAAGATGAGAGGAATACAATCCTTCAATCTGACCAGTACAGCCTGCCCAATGTTTCTTGAACTGTAAAAACACAACACCTATTTCCTGAGATCCTTATAAGAACTTCAGTCATGGCACCTGCGCCAGGCTCAGTGAAAGCATTGTTTGAATGCAAACCATTCATTATTATGCTGCTTTCCTAACTTTCCTAATGATACATTTCACCACGTATGCTGGTGGGGATTTATATCATGGGCCCATAGCATTGTTTACGTGAGAGCAAAACTTTGACAGTATTTCAAGTTTCTATAAACTCTACTTAGATTTTTTTCTAACAAGAGAGAAATAATAAATTAGGCTGGATTAGATTTGTTTTGAGCAGATCAAGCTAGTGAGAAAATTGAAAATCATGACCCAAGTTTTATAAAGTAAAAGTAGTTAATTCCAAAGGCTGAGGTCTAATATATAAATTCAAGTGCCATGCGAGTGCGATTTAGATCTATAAAGCACTGATACAGTAAATCTCAGCTTTGATTGAGGAGCAAGGGGAGAATGAGCTCATCTAATCTGAGGAGGCCGCTGTCTAGCACAAGAGTACTCGAGGGCTCAGAAGAGTTGACTGACCTGTCCAGTGCATCATAGTCATGGCTGGACTCCCACCCCTGGGTCTGATGTAGTGTCTGTTCCACTTGGCTAGTGTCCCAGTAGTGTTGATGGTCCTGCTGAAGTATACACATTGTCCTTGTTATCACCAGTAAGACAGTGTAGATTTTTTATGGCAGTAGTCAGTGGACCAGATGATCAGTCAAAAGGTTTCGGTCTTCTGGGATCATCTTTTCCAAGATAATTCAGACACAGAAAAACAAAGAAGGCACTTCTATCAAAACTCATGCTTCTACACCTACACCAGGAAAGGTGAGGTAAGGCTGTCTCTCCACAAGCGGACAGTGACCTCCTGCCACTGTACTCTGGAACGGATCATGGGGAAAGTGGGTGATTAGTCCATCTGCACTGCCATAGCAGACAGTTTAAGACTGGGGAGTTTGTAACAATACAACTTTACTTGGGACATGATACTGGAGGGTAGGAGATCTGAGAACATGAAGCAGACACTGGGTTAGGACTTTCTGTATAGCCCAGTGGCAGAGAGAGCAAGAGAAGTAGAGAGAGAAAACAGGAAAAAGCAGAGACATTCAAACTACTTGTTTGTCTCCCAGCAGCTGTAATGTCACTCTCTATCAGGTTGCAAATCGCTTCACATCCAACCTGTGAACTCTGTGCATCTCCTTCCCTCGCCTCTCAGGTTTCCTCAACTCGTTTCCAGGATTCTGCTGCTCTCTTTAAGGAAGACTTAAAATCAAGATTAAGATTTAAAGTAGGTAAAATAGGATCATCATTTTTCTATTCATACATTTTTTTTCCAAATAATTAGTCCTGGACCTAAGTAAGATGTCATTGTCCAAACAAGAAGCCAGGGGTCTTTCCATGCATCCCAGAGCTGTACATTCACCCAGTTCCCATGTGACTTGCCAGTTATACACTGGTTCTACCCTAGACACTACGAGTAATCAAAGAAGCCCAAAATAAAGTCATAACCACGATACTTTTCCTCATAAGGATAATTTGATGTAATTGTAAAATTCAGACATAAAGAAATACAGCCTGTAAGTGTTGTACTGTTAAAGGTAGGGAACAGGAAGTACTTTCTTTAAAATGAATCTCCTAGTGTCTATGAGATTGACTGAAATTCATACTAACATCAAGTGTCCATCTGCCTCTCCAGGGGCCAGGTTTCCCTGTGCTCAGTCCTTCCTTGCTCTTCTGAGTTATGGGCCTTTAGGATGATCTTCATAACAGCCCACCTGAGATGGTACCTGGGCCCAACTGAACCCAGTGATGCATTTCACTAATGGCTTCCCGAAAATCTGCCTCAAACATTCCCTGAATAGGGAAGCTCCATGCAAACACCCCCAGGAACAGCAGCCCAATGGCTTAAATTCAAGGAGTAGAGGAAACAAGAAAAAGATACCTATCAGACATGGAATTTCAAGGAGAAGCAGAAAAGGTCAGAAGATAAGAAAACATGCAGAAGAAAAAAGGAAGAATGCAGAGACAAAGGCGGGAGCCAAGCAGAGAAGCAACATCTAATGGCTCACGTGACTCTCACTCACTTTCCCAAGCACCAACTGATCATCCCCTGTGATCCAAAGATTTGACTGATGTACCAGCTTTCCTATAACTTGAAAAAGGTTTAGATTTCAAAAATGAAACTATTTACACAAAATTTTTATTTACACAAAATTTACCCAAACATTTACCTTCCCAAAGATTTGACTGATTTACCAATTAGGGGGATGAACGGGCCCAGCAGGACCCTGAGAGCCAGTGTCATTTTAGGATTGGGGAGGTCTTGAGAAAAAAAGGGAATTCAAGCGAGGCTGTTTGTCCCTAGACTTCTTGGATTTCTTGTTTATTTTTTCTCAGCTTAGTTTGGATTGAGTTTTCTCTTTTTCCTTTTTAGGTATAAGGCTTATTGCCCAAAATGAAGTGTGTTGAAGCACAGCCCAGACTGTTCTGAATTATAAAAGATTTAGTAATTAACCTTTTACCGGCTGATTATTTTCAACCTTTTCGCTGGCATATTAGGGAAATATATTGGTGGCTACTAATTGAAGGCCTTAGATATACCTTTATACTTCTTTAAATTCTTGGACTCCTGAACTAAGTTGATTGAGAAGAAAATGGGAATGTTTTTGCTGACTTTATCCTTGCAAATGGCTAGGACAGCCTATCAGTAAACCAGAAAAGGAAAATTACGACTTTCTTTTAATACTATTTTGTGCAAGAGATCTTGGAACCATAAAAAATATAATAGAAAAGATTTAGTGAGCACTATTTCATACAAGAACCATAATAAAATGGTTACATGTACCACTTCATTTAACTTTCTTAATTCTCTGCAAAGAGATATGAATCCCAAACCCACATCACAGATGAGAAAAATCAAAGTTTAAGTGCCAAGTAAATTTCTAAGTTCAGAAAGTTAGTAGTGTAACAAGTGTAATAAGACTAAATGATGATGACTGTGGACATTGTCTTTGGAGATAATTCATTTAGTCTCAACAACATGAATAATGGAATAATAGTTTTGAAGCTCAAAGGACTTAAAAAGATCCACTTACAATTCCAAAATGCATCATATTTTCTCACAATTTCTTTCTGCATTGGTTATGTATTGTATATTATAAATTATTTCAAACACTTATTATCCTACACAATTTCCAAGGTTCAGGAATCAAAGAGTTTCTTAATGAGTCTGACTCAGGATCCCCATTGAAGGTAACGCCAGGACTGCTGAGATCCTAAGGTCTCTCCTGCCTCCAAGCTCACTCATGTGCTTGTGAATAGGCCTTTGTTCCTTCTTGATTACTGATGAGAAACCCCAGTTCCTCACCAGAAGTTGCCTGAATGTTCTCATTACATAGCAAGTTCTTCCACTAAGATCAGATGAGTCAAGATGGACAGAGCCCAAGATAACAGCTCAAGTCTTAAAGCTCAGTATCAGAAGACACAAATCATCAATGCTCTCATATCTTGTTGGGTACACATAGATCTTGGTAGTAACAAAATAAGGCAGAAGTACCAAGAATTGAGGATCACAAGGGTCCATCCTGGAATGTCTTAGTCACTTTCTCATTATCGAGACAAATACCCAAACTTGAAGGAAGAAAGATGTATGTTGGCTTACAGTTTTCATCTACTATCAGCTGGCTCCAAGACAAAGTGGCATAATAGAAAGACCAAGTAGAGGAAGCTGTTCAATCTATGGCTGCAAAGAAGCAAGGAGTGAAGCAAGCCAAGAGCCAGGGAGGGAGATCTACCCTTCTAGGTCACATACCGGCTCATGAACCCACAAAAAAAATATTCACCCAAATCTTCCAACCAGACTCCATCCGCTAACGGCACACTCATCTCAGAATTCATGAGTGTGTTGATACTCTGATGAGTACGGTATGGCTGACACCATTAAAGCCTAGTTCAAATATATATTTACTGCAAATAATTCTTCACTTCTCTTTCCTTCACAGGGGTCTTGATTAAGACACTGAACATATTGTACTTTAATCCCTTGCTCTGAAGTTATTTTAGTTTGGTATTTTCCAGAAAGAAGATACAAGGCTTGACTCAAGATATTTATTTGGTAAATGATCCCAATAAAAAGAATCAGAGACTGGGAAGAAGAAAATATGAAAAGAGAGAAGTAAAGTAACCCAAGGGATAAATATTGAGTCAGTCACATTGTAGGGACCTGAGCTACATCCACAGAAGAAAGATTCGTCTTAAAAAGCTGTGTCTAAAATTTTATGCCTGAAAGTGAGAGTACTTACTCACTAGGTTTTTGCCTGCCAGTGATCAAGTGTAAGCTCAGAGAACGTGGACAGTGATCAGAAAGCATAAGAAACAGTGCACAACAAATGCTCTTGGGATAGACTTGAATGCAGTAAGTGCTCACAACAATAAGAGTAAGAATAAAAAAGGGCGGGGGGATATGGTTGGTCAACCTATATGCACAGCCCCAACTCAGGCTGAGGAGCGTGATTCATTTCTTATGTGCCTGAGTACATATAACAGAGCCTAGCAGCTAAATAATCTGTATATCTCTCAAAACCATCCTACTTTATTGAAAATTATGTATTGAGTACATATTTTAAGACACTATGCAGTAGAGTGATACTGTTTTGGAGGCAACATACAAAACATTTAATACCAGCATTACATAGATACTGACCAGTGAAAATGAGCATCAGCCTTGCAGTGTCAGTAAGTCTTCCTGGAAAATACTTTCTCAATTCAAACCTGGAAACTATTGAATAATCAGATAGAAAAACCCTTTTTATTATGTCCAAGAGATGAGTCTATTCAGATTTAGGAGTGGAGGATGGAGAATTATTTATAACATAGTATATTAAGTATTTTAAATTTCTATTAGGTGAAACAAATATAGTAAAAATATATTATGGACTTTCAGCATACATTGATAAAATAAATGATAATAAATATAAAGGGAAAGAATGAAGTCAATTTAGTTACATTAAACAGATCCTTAGAGTGCATTTGAGAACTCTAATATCATGTGTCTATAAATTGAGATAACTTAAATCTTTACTATAGTCTAGAAAAACTGCTAAAAATGCATAAAGACAGAGCTAATTTCTTTGGGTACTTTCAAGAGGGAAGGAAAAATATGTCAGTAAGTGAAAAGGGAACAGGCTTTTCCTGGGTGACAGGAAGGATAGGGGACAAGAAGAGAAATAAAGGACATGCCACCACAAACCATCCATTTAAAAGTAAACAGCCCATCCTCTTTTATATCCATGAATTAAGAAAACCAAATCATAAATATATATCTCAGGATTACCAAGCATCAAAATAGAAAAGTGAAAGTGTAAACCAAGTGAAAGTGTACACATATATATGGGATATTCAGGGATATATTAAAGATACAACCTTTATCATAAAATTTTATTGAAAGAAAATGCTTCTCTATAATTATGATACTGGGCTTTGGGGAGAGCTCCTCAGAAATATTTGTGAAATAAGTGAAGAGAATCTAAACAGTTTGTTTTAAAAGAATAATCCCAGACTTCTATTTTTGATGAAGAAATTTTTCAGACACTGTCATTTGAACTCTAACCAAGAAAACTAAAAGGAAAATTCCTAAAGTTATGTTTTGAACTCTCCAGCGAATGGAGGACAGTAAAATGTCTAAATGAAAAATATAAATCTGGAAAGAAGCAAACTTTCCCCTGGAGCAAAGAAATTTAAAGCTGTTTCATCCCTAGAAAGGAGAAAAAATCTGAAGACTTCTCCACAGACAGAAACTTGGGCTCCACGGAGGCTAAAGACATTCTACAGACCGACAGAAATAACAGACAAAAGTCAGATGAGTAGTAATGAATGAAGAATACCAGAGATGGTAAACATAACAAAGTTTTACAATTATTTATACATAGTATATTAAGTATTTTAAAATTTTAGTAAGTGAAATAAATACAGTAAAGATATATTATGGACTCTCAGCATACAGTGGTAAAATAAATGATAATAAACATACAAGGAAAGAATGGAGTCAATTTAGTTATATTAAACAGATCCACAGAGTGCATGTAAGGACTCTAATATCATGTATTCATAAACTGAAATAATTTAAATCTTCACTATAGTCTAAAACACTGCTAAAAAATGCATAAAGACAGAGCTAAGAAAAATTAAGAAATGATATAAAAGGGCATACTGAATAAAGTACTGGATTCACCCACAAGAAGTCATGAAAAATGAAACAAAGAACAAGAAGCAGAGGGGAAAATCAGAAAATAAATATGAGGATGAATGACATAAATCCAACTGTAAAAATATACTGGGGTCATACAGGACTGAAAAGCAAGACTTAAGTAACTATTTTCTAAAGAGAATCCTGGAGGATTTAGAAATATAAAACCACAAATAGACAGAAAGGAAAAGGATTTGATATGCAACACAAAGTAAAAAGAAACCTGGAGTGACTCCACTAATACCAAGCAAAATAAATCCCAAGGGAAAATATTGTAAGAGATAAAAAGGGATCCTAAAGATGATAAAAGAAGAAATTCATCCAGAAAACCTACACAATCTTAAATAATTACGTATGAAATAACACACTTTCCAAACACATGAAAAAAACTCGAACATAACAGGTGTTGGAAAAAAGAAAATTCATAATTCTAATCATAGATTTCAACACTCAAAACTGACTGGGAGAAAATATTTGCAACACATATATCTGATAAAGTGCTTGTATTTAGGAACTCAGAAAAAAAAAAGAAAAAGAAACCAACTTAAAAGATAGACAAAGAATTTAGACATACTATAAAAGAAAATATGACAGAGGTCAATAAGCACATGAAAACATTTTCACTACTGTTACTCAACAAAGAAATGAAAATTAAGGTCAATGGATAATTTGCTATACATACTAGCTGGAAAGGCTAAAATTAAAGCAACAAAGAGTGAAGAAAATGAAATTCATATGCCTTGGGACTAGAGGTGACAAAGTGTGGCCATCTTGAGAAACAATTTGACCTCTAACTCAATATTTCATAGATATTTACTAAGAAGAAATTAAAACATATTTTGAAAAATACAACTTTATTAATGGTAGCTAAAGTCTAGAAACAATCCTCTTATTGTTTATAGCTAAAAGTTCCCACAAAATCTCATGTGTTCAGATTAGGAGCTTTCGGAAGGCAACTGGATCATGGGAGCACTACTTCCCTGGGGAGTTTCATAGCTGGTGTGCTGTTGAGATGTGGGATGTCTCTGAAGAGACACATTCTTTACCCTCACTCCTCTTTTTTCTCTCTGCTTTCTAGTTGCCCTGCTTTGAAAAACTTTACACCACCACCTGCTTCTACCATGGATATTTCTCCCAGAGTAACTAACCATGGCCTGAATCCTTTGAAACCACAAACAAAAATAAATCTCTCTTCCTATAAATTGCACTATGTTATGGTTAGGTATTTTGTTCTCAAATGATCAGTACAAATCCAAAATGCCTATCACCAGTTAATGCATGAATAAACATTGACATATTCATACAATGCTAGTCATGGAAGACTAACTAGCAATTAAAAATAAACTGCCAATACACACAGTATGGGCAAACTTCAAACAAAAGTATTATGTTGAACAGGTATAGGAGTATAGTTTGATAGGAGGAATAATTTCTAATCATCTATAACAGAGTAGGGCAAATATGATTAACAGTAATTAATATTTCAAATAGCTAGTCTTGAAGGGATTTTGAGTGCTCGTGTCCCAAGAAATGATACATTTCTGATATGATAGATATGTCAGTTACCCTGATATGATCATTTCATATGATATGATATACATCTATTGTATATATGATATACATCTATTGTGATATCATACTGTGCCCTGTAAATATATAAAAATTACTATTTCTCAACTAAAAATTTGAAAAATATACTTCTGATGTATTTACTTTTTAGTATTTGCTTCAGTACATAATGTGTTCATTGAAACAAAAATATTATGTTGATAAAAAGAAACCAATCACAAAGGTACTGAACAAGCATAGGCAAATTACAGTGGCTGCAAACAAAAACTACATGTCTCTGAAGTAGGGGGGGTATAATTGCAGAAAAGAGGCTGGGGGTTTGCTGTGGTGGTGGAGCACGGTAAATAGCTTGTTGCAGACCATAGTTACATCAATATTCATCATTATTAAACTCATCAAACACAATATGAGCTGTAAAATTTGCTCGACTTCTTTCACTGAATACAAACATATCACAGACTAACAAAAAGTAAAATTAAGGAATTTTAAGGTAATCACATTAATCAGATACCTTTAGTAATGCTTTGTCTTGAAAATCTCCAAAGTTCGGTAACTTACAATAGCAAAGACTTGTTTCTCACTCACAAATGAGCAGAAAGTTGTCCTGTAGGATTTGTCCTCCCTGGAAATTGCATAGGAACCCAGGACAAGTTTTTCTTATGTGGTCAGTAAAAGCAGAACAGAAGAGCAATGACCTACTTAGCATGCTGACTAAGTATTGTCCTTCTGTTTGCTACAGGAAGCCAGCTGACCAAACCCAAAGCAGTGAAGCAAGAAGGATCCAGCCTTTCAAGGACCAGGACAAGGATAAGGAGAGAAGGAAGGACTGCAGACACATAGTATAATTTCACTATCACATTGTACAACATCGCTGATTCCAGGTAGGGTAAGAGTGAGATGAAGATCAGCTCTTCCCAAACCCTGCCCTATGCCTCTGCATCAGACTGCACTGTCTCCATAGAGCCTGAAGCTGACAAGCTCAGCCCACTTCCCATCCTTCCCACATCACACAGGAAGCTTTCGCAACATCTTCACACTGCCTGACACACAACAGCAAAACCAGAGCAGCACAGTGGATCACACAACTTAAAATAGAGTCACTTTGGTTCTCCTGGGGCTTGTTCCCCACACATTTGAGAGGCCAAGTATGGAAAGCAGTGCAACTCAGGCTTTGCACTTTAGGGAACAAACATCTGTTAAAATGGAAAGAAATGCAATACAGCCATCTAATGGAGCTTGTGTGTCATAGGCTTTCTTTCTACTTCCCTGAGAACATTGTAAGTAGTCACAACACAATGGCATATCATGTTCCTGTTTCAGTGGCTTGAGTTTGAGTTGCAGGAGCCAAAAGTTTAGACACACACCTGCCAGCAAGGGCAGGAGCAGCAGGTGTGTGAGTTCTGTCTCTAGACCTGGGGAATCATAGACCTTTCCATTTCAGAACTCACATACAAGTAACCGGGAGAGACATAGATTAAATAATTTTAGTGTGGTAGGCATTAAAAAGTAGAATTGCAAAAGGAATCTTTGGAGTCTCATGGTCATAATTTCAACCACAGTTCTGAAACACACAATTCAAATCATCACCGTAATACTAAATGCTGAAATTCCAAAAGAACCTTTATTAAAATGCGTTTGTAGCACATAATGTTTATATTCCTTGATTGGAGTTGGTACATGCACATGGAACATCTTCGTTTTCATCTCCTTTCCCTCCCCTGCCTCTCCCTTCTCTTCATCTCTTGATCACTTTTCCATTTGAGAAAGGTCTATCTACCTACTTCTTATTATCCATATAAAGTGTAAAATTATGAAAGACTAAAATCCCAAATATTGAAATTCTACAAGTCAAAATCACAATTCTCACTGGAAAAAACAAAGGAGAGGTCAATGTAAAAAGAAGAAAATTTTTAAAAAGTAGAAAACCAGATTCTGGAAAATAGATTAATAAATTTTTGGATGTATGCAAGATAATTGCCAAATGTATTCAGTCAGGTGCAGCTTCTGTCCCTCACACAGAGGACCATCTTTGCCTTCAAAAAAGGCTATTCATCAGAGAATTGAAAGAATTTGAGGAGGTTTGCAACTCTCTGACTCTTCATTTGCTAATAGAAGCATTCTCCTGGGGTTACAAAACATATTCAATAGTGAATCATCCAAATTAGGTATTGGACTGTTAAAGAAGACAGGCTTCTTACATTTGCAGCTAAATCTAACACAGAAAGACCAATGCATGCTCACTTTGGCTGAAGACTCCCATTTCTCCAGGGGTCAGTGGGGAGCCATTACATCTCCATTCTTTAGGGAACCCCACCTCCCTCCATGGGGTTCCAAGCTGAAGGCACTTAGAGCCTTCACTGACTCAGTGAGGGGCCTAGTTGAAAGCAGATACATCATCTCTGGCCTCACCCCACAGAGACTGCAAACAGCTCTCAGGGACTCAGAAGCGCTGAGTGACACAGACGTGATCTGGAGGCTGCGCAAGGCCCCTCTGACATCTCACATCTCAATGTGCACTTTCCCAAGACTGAGAAGAAAACTGGCCCTCACATTGTCATGCAGATCTTTCCCGACTGGGCCACTTGTCTTATTTCCAAAATGAGAAAATTTTTTGGAATCACTTGAGACAGAACGAAGAGTCTCAGTGAACACAAAGGCTCTCTATCCAGCCTGGGGAGAGGCAGGAGGAAGGTAACGCAAATCCTCATCTCATTTTCAGGTTTTCATTAGTCAAACAAAATAGAGGAAAATCCGAAACTCTAGGCCTAGCCTATTCATGAAGTGTCTTGGGAACTCAACACATAAGAAAAATAAAAGTAAAATGTAATTCCCTCAGAAGAGCATAATGGAACAGTGTCTTCTGGTTTCAATTGGTTATTCCTCAGTAAGCTTTCTCACATCGTAGCGTAGAGCCAGGGCCACAAAAAACAGTGCACATCAGTGGTAATTTGTTGTTGTTCTGCTTATCTTTGTTATTTTGATGAGTGTGGAGGCAAAAAAGAGAATTAGGACTCTCTCCTCATCCATAATGCTATATTGAGAAGAAACTACCATTAAGCACAATTTGCTATGTGGACAGCACAGCTCTCTGTTTGTAAACACACGCACACTACTTAGACATGCTTCATTTAGCTTCCTCAGTAGGAACAGGACTGGCCAGGTCAGTTGGAAAGAGTGATTTATGGTAATGTGGATGGAAAACAAAAAAGGGCAGAGAAGTATGGAGCTGAAGACTCAGGAGGGCTTAGGAGCTCAGCATTAGAACTGATGGAGAGAAATTTCATTTCTTCCAACTGTGTGAGAATGCTATCAAGGAAGGGCTTCAGGGAAATGATTCTTAGAATTGGTTCCCAGAGAAACCCAGAAGAACCACTTTACCCTGCAGCTGAAACTCTGCCATTCAGGAAATACTGGATTTGAAGAGCTTCTTCAGCAACCAAGAGCATCTTTAGTTTTCTCTGAACTTTCTCTACTACCTCTGATAGCAAGCGGGGCCTACACCAAAGACAGGACTGCAGCCAGGGCTTCTAAGGTTCCTCTTGTGTCCCTCAGTGTCCTGCTTATTAGCAATATCAGAGAAACACCTGAAATGATTCATTACGATGGCTCAGGGTGGACAAAAATAAATTACAGTGTCCTTTCCTTTTGTCTGAAGACTACAGACCAGTCTTACCTATAGGCTTGTGTCACAGGAGCTGAACTGAACACACAAGCCCTAGGATTCCATCATTATCTGCATTCTGCTCCCTTCTTCCTGCAAACATTTCAGGAGCTTTTGCTGCATGTCAGATACTTGATCTGAAAGTCAAGTGATAAATGTGGAAATGGTTTTTGGGGCAGGTGCAAACAAACTCTGTGGAATGCATGCTAGATGAAAGGGTACAAGTGCTCTGAATTACTCTCAGCCAAGTGGGAATCCAGTAAGTTTCCTGTGATGCTGTTGGTAGAACTCCCACTGCCCCTGGATTGGGGCTCAAGTCATCTCAAAGGCTGAGCTGACACACAAAGCCTCACCTGACTCTGTTTTTCTTCATCTGACTGGTTTTCAGCAAATTACAAAGTATGAGGTGGACAACTTATCTCGTGAAGAAGAAAATATTTCTCAGGCAAAGGCATTTGCTATTTCTTAATTGGTCACTGCCTATTTCACCTTTCTACTGGCTCAGGACAAAGACTTTAACTTACCTCCTGTGGGAGCCTGAAAGGAGTCGTTCAAAGATGCCCACACCTGATCCCTGGAGTCTATGCATATATTGCCCTGGATAGATGCATAAGAACTTTGCAGATATGATGAAGTTAAGGAACTTAACAAGGGAATCTTCCTTCCATTACCTGGATGAACCCAAACTCATCACAAGGATCTTCGTAAAAGGGAAGCAGGAGCCATGGTCAGAAAGGGAGAAGACCCTGTATGGATGGAAGTAGAAGTAAACAGTCAGAGGGAGAAGATGATACTCCACAGCTTTTAAAGATGGCAGGAAGGGACAAGAGATAAGCCACTTAGAAGTGGAAAAAACAAAGAAGCATTCTTCCCTGTGGCATCCAGAAGAAACACAGTCTGATCTTCAGACTGGAAAAGAATGTGATGCTGTTGCGAACTGCAGACAACTTACTCGGTTTTAAGACTTACTTACTGGGATTTACTTACTTGGATTTGAAGATGTCTGTCCTGCCCTTAGGGATCAACTACTGGGATTATAGCAGACATCTGCCCCACCATGTGATATTTTAAACTACAAGGATTACTGCACTAAGATTATTGTCCTTGGGACTAACTGGGACTTACTGGGATTAAGGATGTCTGCCCTGCTCTATGTAACTTTCAACTACAGGGATTACTTTGGGACCATCCTGTTTTATGCATAGGATTATGGGATGAAAGCTTGTTACTAACTGAAGGTGCAGGTGAGCTCAGGTTATGCGCTCTTCTGTTCCTGCTTCTGCTGCTCCAGTATTTGACCTTTGGCTGCCGCTGCTCAGATTAGCAAGTCAAGCCCAGGCTCAGCCTTTTTCCACAAGGTTCTGACTTTGTTGTTTGTTGGTTATCAATCCTTTCACTGTGGGACTATCCGGGAATTGGAGCTTGCTGTGAGGGTTCTGGCTGCAACATCTTCCCCGGACTCACAGACTATGCCATTAGGTTTGTAGTGGTTGGGACATCAGCAGGAAAATAAAAGATTTTACTAGTAAACCAATGCAGAGCAAGATGGGTTGGCTTCCCATTGTCAACCTCTGCTTCTCTTTCTGAAGCCACACAGCTCTGAATTTCCTGAATTAAAAGCACTCACTTGAGTGAAGTGACTCATGTGGACTTGTTAGATGGTCCCAGTGTGGATCATGACCCTTAATTAGAGAGGTGAGATGAGGGACAAGTCAACAGATGCTCAGTCATGGGACACCATACTGCCTCCCACCAGGCACCTCCCGGTCTTCACCTGCTCCAGATCTCTGGGCCTGTGTGCCTCCCAATGAACCACTTTCTCTTAAATTAGCCAAATTAGCTTCTGTAACATGTAGAAAATTAAGAGTTGTAAGAATATACACATGTATTGAAAAGCAAGAAGGAAACCATACCCTGCAAGAATAACTGCTGATAACTGTCCCTAAAGACTTGAGTATATTTCAGAGAAGACTCCAGGGCACCCATTCTGCCCTTTGCCAATACCAGCCTCTTCCTCTGCATCTGTGTGAAGCCACGTGATCACGTTATGAGGATAAATTGATCATCACATCAGAATTTGGCCATTTAGAATTTGAGAAAATTATTTTACTAGCAGAAAAGCAAGTGCTCAGAAGAATTTCCCTTCCTACTATATAGTATATGAAAGTCATAGGAACCCCTTATCTTGTGGGTCTAGAAAGACGCATGATAGCCTGAGCCTAGGCTAAGTAGACATTGATCCTTAAAACAAAAAATACTAAAGGGTAGAGAAGCCTACCGTTATTCTCAAGAAGTCTAAAGAAAATGTGTTTGTGGTTTATGCATAGCAATGGAATATTGAAATAGTGATAAATCTAGTTCTGCTACTACATAAACTTATGAAAAACAACAAACAAACACAAAAATTTTACCACCCTGGGTGTCTAGTCCCTTTAATTACAAAATAACTGCAAAACATAGCCACTCTGTGGCCTTACAGTTAAAGAAAAACATTTTTGGATGATCTGGTGCCAGGCAAATTATCATGCCCAATTGTCATGGCAAGGAAATTGAATGGATATGTCCCTTCTGACTACGTCACTGCCTCCTCAAATCTGAGCATATGAAGTTCTCTTCTTTCAACATGAATAGAAGTCAGAGGAAAAGGAGTATAACTCTGTAATTGTTTGGATATGGAATGTCACCCACAGTCTTGTTTCCAAGCCCAGGAACATTCACATGTGGGGCTTTGGGCAAGTGATTGAATCATCTGACTTCTGACCTCATCAGTAAGTCAACCCATTGTTCTATTCATAATTTACTGCAATAATGGGAGATGATGGGAACTTTAGGAAGTGGGCTTAGTTGGCAAAAGTTGATCACTAAGGTAGTCCTTTAAAGGTATATTATGTCCTCACCCTGCCTTTCTTAGCTTCCAGGAGATACTCATTTTTACTTTACCATGCACTCTTCTCCATGATGTTCAAACTCACCTTAGGCCCAAAAGCAATGCATCCAGCTAACCATGCACTTGAAACTTCTGAACAGCCAAAATAAACCTTTCTTCCTTTAAGTTTTTTCCCCTCAGGCATTTTGTCACAGCAATGGAAAACTAACTAACAAAAGTAATGAGGGGAAAGAAAATATTGTGATCATAATAAAAAAAAATGGAAACAGATTTATGGATATAGAGGGTGGGGGTTGTAGGATGGGTAGAGGAATGGGAAAAAATAAGAATCAAGTTATATCATATACTGGTACAAATTGTCAATGTTGAGTATGATCAAGATATGTATATAAAATGTACCTATTTCACAATAAACAAAAAATTTCCAGCTTTAATTTTATTCCAAATAACTGGTAAACCAGTTTTATATGTGACTGTGTTGATTTTGAAAGAAAAAAAAACCAATTTAAATCTTATTTCTCATAGATAGAAAATGAAAATATTTCTGTTGCCTCCAGAAAGCAAGGACATTTGGTTTTTTAAAACTGATTTAAAAGAAATATGTGTCTTTGAGGGGCACTTAGGCTTACTGCTTTCCATAAAATGGCTATTTCTTAAGACTCTAACTAAAACTCATAATCTGCCTAACCAATTTTTTATAAAACATTTTTAGCACTTGCCATAGATATTTCTATATATATAGAAACACATAGATATATATACCAAATGTAGGTAAGCAATGAGAATACCAAGGTATGTAACATATCATCCCTTTCATTTAAAAACTTGCATTTATCATTTGTTCACAATTACATTCTGGGATTCTATTACATGCTAGAAACAGAACGAGTCATTAGAGAAATAAGAGTAAGCAAAATCCAATCTCTGCTTTCCAGAAACTCCTGACCGGGAGTTATGGCAGTAAATAAAAATGGATATGAGTTCTAAAATCTATGTTAAATATTGTACAATATAAACTATTCAAACGGAAATGGGGTAGGGGTAAGTAATGAGGGGAAAGAAAAAATTATGATGGAAATATAAGAAAGGAAACAAAGCTTAGGCATATAGGGGGTGGGGAGTTGTAGGGTGGGCAGAGGAATGGAAAAAAATGAGAATCAAATCATGTCATATACTGGTACAAATTGTCAATACTGAGTGTGCTGATTTTATATATCTATATATAATACCTATTTCACAATTTTAAAAAGTAGACTATAATTATATTATACCAAGATAAATAGATTTATATACACAAGGAACTGACAGTGAAAAGCAATCAGTACTATGTGGCGAGGATTCTCTACCTATGCCACTCTGATGGGATATGAACTCGGGCCAGCAAGCCTTGTGCTCCATCAAGCTGAACATACATGTACACTGAACTCTGAGCAAGACAGAAGTAGCCCTACTTCAGTGTTCTGGACCCCCGGAGTGGCAATGGTGACAATAGCCAACATTTCTCACCAAGTGAGTCTTCATACCCCAGTAGCCACAGTTGAAGGTACCATTAGGACAAGGATCCTTGGTTTGTTCATTCACAAATACCACAGTGTATCTCGAAAAGTTCTTGGCCATATTAAGTGCTCGGTAAATATATATTAAATGAATGAATGAATATTCGAAGGCTGGATACCCACCAAGGTTCCCTGAAAGGAAGTTCTTGTTCCTAAACCCATTCACAGAGAAGGAAAGGCCTACCTCCATAGCCTATAAAAATTATGAGAACACTTGATAGGCTTCCTGAAAAGTAGCTCACTTTTTAAAATAAAAAGTCTTTTCCAAGGCTCCTATGGAAGCTTCTCCTCCAGAACATGGCTTTCAAATCAAGGCTACACTCTGAGGGTGCAGAGAGCCTCTTTTTCCTCCAGGGCAACCAGGGCAGCCAAAAAGCAACAGGATAACTGAAAGCCTGACAGAGTCTTAATTGTGGTGCTTGGTCTCTCTCAAGCCATAGAGCAGAACTCTGAGGGCTAATTTGCAGGTTGCTACTTGGGGTCAGGTGTGGGGCTTTTCTGCCAAGAGTGACAGAAGTAATTTGGGATCTGACTACTTTGATACCGTCCTACCTCCCTGCCTACCAAGATGTCAACCTGGTGCAGCAGGACCTGAGGAAAGTTGTTGCTAATGAGCCTAGCTCCATTTTGGAAGCTTTACCCTCTCCAGTGCTCTGTCAACCACAGCTTCGTTATGTCTTGAACTTGCATGGCCACAGCACCTTGCTGAAGAACCAGAGAAGGAGAATGCTGGTTGCTGTGCACATGCATGTGTAGAGGGAGCAGCAAGAGCCCCAGGTATCCAAATATGAGCCAAGAGAAAGATGCATCCTGTAATCAGGGGCATATAGAAGCAGGATAGATACTCTCCAGTTATACACGGGCCATGCAGAATGTTATGTCGAACAAATAGTGCCACCATTTGGGTGACACAAAACATACAGGAAGAACCAGTACAAAGAAAAAATCCACACCTAGCGTTATGATCTGTGTCTAGAGGCTCCCCCAACCTCACTTGCTTAAAGGTGGGGCTTTTCAGACCTACCTGAATCTAGGATGTATGACACCGGGATCAGGTATGTGCACTAAATTAGTCCACTGATTGCTAGTTCTGGCTTTGGCTGAATATGTTTAATGAAGGTAGAAGTCTTATCTTGGAGTTGGTAGCAACACTCAAAGGCTCATAGCCTGAATAAAAGAAAAGGGGGAAGCAGACTCAATGCTGCTTGCTGCTCACTGCCTTCTTTTTGCCATCCTGTGGACTGTTTCCCCTCAAGGATGGCCCTCTGTGTTGAACCACTTTGCCTTGGAGCCAGCTGACTATAGGCTGAAACCTCTACAAACTGGGGGCTAAATATACCTTTCTTCTTCTAACTTCGGCTGTTGGATATTTTTGTTCCAGTAACAAGAAAAGTAACTAAGACACCTACAGAGGGGAATACTTTGCTCTCTCAAAGCTGAAGATGTTTGTGTCAGGCCTGAACCAAGGAGCAGAGGTTGGCGAGAAATAGACTACTCTCAGGGGTTTATGGAGACATTCCTCCTGGTGGAAAAAAAAAAAGAGTAGGAGGCATTCAAGTTACTTGGGAAAAAAATAATGATGGAGTAAAACCTGGTGGATCTGTTTAGCTACAGAAAAAAACCCTATTTTTATAAATTCAATTAGAAAAATAGATTTTTTGACACCTTCTCAGAACTGAAGAGCATCACATGAAGGAGCCACTTGTGTGTGAAAGCCCCATAACCAAACTCTTTGATGAGAAAAATCTTTTCACTGTCTGTCTTAATGAACCAGGTTACTGAGGCAGGTCTACAATATGGCAGATTGGTTGAAACAGAGTTCACAGTTTACCCTTTGTGGTCAGGTAGACTTGAGTATCTAGGTGAAGTAAGAGTAGTAATTGTTCTCTTTATGATAAATGCTAACTGACATTATCCTTTCACTTTTATCCATGAATGTCTCCTGCCTTTGTCTATGGGATATGTATGTGATAGGTAAGTCTATAAAATCATCAAAATTTAAAATGATTAAAGTTACAACTTTACTGTTTAGCTTTAACAAAAGTGACAGAGATATAGATAGATAGATAGATAGATAGATAGATAGATGATAGATATAGATAGATAGATAGATAGATAGATAGACAGACAGACAGATAGATAGACACAGAGATAGATAGATAGATAGATAGATAGATATATAGATAGATAGATAGATAGATAGATAGATAGATAGATAGATATGCATGTATGTATGTATGCATTTGACTGGGATGAAGATGCCCAGATATCCAAACTCAGTATAATATTTAGTTATGTCTGTTAGGATTTCCTCAGCAGAGACTCAGCATTTGAACTGATAGTCTGAGTAAAACCCATGACCCTCCCCCAGGTGGGTAGATAGCACCCAAACATGTCACCTTCTACTGGGATGAAAGCTGGGATGTTGATTCTCTCCTGCTCTGATTCTCATTTCTTACAACAGTATCCAGTTGGCAGGAAGCAGATTAGAGTATTTCTCAGTTTCTGTCAATTACGTGAGCCAACACCTCATAATGAATAAATATTCATAATTAGCATATACTAATACCACAGATAATAATGTGAAGGTCAGGGAAATTAAGACATGAATCAAGACCGTGTTAGAGTTACTAGAAGAAACTGATCAAATCAGACCCAGAGTTACTAGCTGAAACCTCTTGTGACCAAACATTTCCCAACAAGGAGAGTGAGTCGTACTTGTTCTTGAATCCCTAGGAACTAGTGCACTGTGGCTGCATGTGGGGCAAGTTCAGCAGTCCTAACTTGCCACGTGCAGAACTCGCAATAGTAATCCTGATGTGTGCAGTTGGATTCTTTTAAGTATGTTTGCAATATATTCACAATTATACTCATTTTGAAGGATTGGTAAATGAGTATATCTTGAGCATTTTTGGTACCATTAGCTCACTTTCTCTTTCCTCATCATTTTCCCCATCTCCACCAAGTCTATCTTCTTTGTTTCCTACCACCTTTCTTTTGTTTTACTTAGTTTTTAGTTTGTGTTTTAAGTTTCTCCTGCAATATTTAACTTTCAGTACCTGATTTATTTCACTTAACACTATGGTGACAAGATCCACCAATTTTCCTGCAAATAGCATGATTTCATTCCTCTTTATGGCTAGTTTTCCACTGTGTGTATATATCCACCACATTTTATCAATCAATTTAAATGTCAGCTGTTTCTGGAAGTTAACTGTTGTGGATTGTACTGCAGCTGTTTTGTTTGTTTGTTTGTTTGTTTTTCTTCTCGTGATATCACATGACAATCATTTTATTCACAATTTTAACAGTCTTATTTGCTATACAAATTCAAAAATTTCCTTCATTTTCTTGACAGATTCAGAGCCAGGAGGTATCAACCCAGAGATCTATAAGTAATTAGTCAACATTGAGAATAATTCAGAGCCTGCTGACCAACTATTACACAAAAAAATAACGATTTAATATAATAGGCAAGGGTTGTAGTCCTAGTGATCTGGACTCAAATTTTAACTTTTCAGTTATTAAAATGTGCTTTGGCTTATACTACTACATGACTCCAAAGTTGTGGGGACAGACCCCACATATGTGCCTATTCATTGCAGCTTGAGTGGCCTTTCTGTATTTAAAGAGTTTCTCATATCTACCTCCATCAATCTATCTCCATCAAGTAGACACCAGAATTCATTATAAATACATAAATTTATAACTTTTCTAGACTTCCTTGTAACTAAAACAAGGACATGTACCTTTACCTTTGCCAATTAAAAACTTCCACTTGGATTTGTAAGATAAAGTAGTTGCCACGGAGAGTCACTTCTCTGCTAAGTGTGACTAACAAAGGAAGAGAGAATGCCATCCTAAGAAGGAAGAGCCTCAGTTGTGAAGGTGATGTCCCACACAGCACACTGCTGGTGCTCAACAGCAGTACTTTGCTTTTTCCTAGAGTAGCCTATGGTAACATGTCGGTGTTTTTCCATCTTATAAAATAGTAAACATAAAAATTTCCAAAGGAAAAGAATGAACATTTTTTAAGACAGACTTTGTGCTTTGCATTTGATATGCACCATCTCATCAAATCAACTTCAGTTATATGGAACTTGATAGATTCAGCATCACCTATTTTGATTTTAGTCACAACACATGCCACTATGATAAGCGAGAGAACAGTACCAACTGAATGTAGCCTATGCTTTTAAATCACATGACAAAGATACATTATGAAGATAAATGAGTTTCTGATTGTGTCTAAGCACAATGAAATAAAATAAATTCTACTATTATTATTTTTAAATGTAGTCACTAATCTATATTAATTACATTTACTCAACAAATATTTACTTATTATGCATTTGATACTATGATAGATACCAGAAATAATAGTTTAAAATACAGCACCTCCTATTAATTTGAGGAATTTCAACCATCATGATGTTCTTTATGAAACTGTTTTTTAAAAAATTTGCAGTTTAGCCATCAAATAAATTGATCTACCTCCTTAAAACCTGGATAAAACCAACTGAAAACATCTTTAAATGTTCAGGAAAGCTCCAAGTCCATTCTCTAAAAGTGTTAATGATTCCAGTGACATTCTTCCAGTTATTTTCTCCTAATTTCTACGTCCAATCTCCCACAAATTATATATCTTGTGTATTTAAATCCATTGTGTGATTTTTTTAATGTGGAATTAGTATTTTTTCCCTGATCTCCACCTCTTGTACCAAAACTTCTCATTTGCATATAACTTTCATATGTACAGGACTTGGAAGAGAAAGAATTTCTAGTGCACTAATGCAAATAACTTCCAAATGAGTATTTTCCATCTGAACTTCAAAGTCCTTTCATTTCCGTGCAGTAGAGTTCAGTTACCTGTTACCTCTATTTCTACTTCACTTTTTAATCCCCCTCCCCAGTCCCCTAACCTTTGTGTGTGCCTATAGAGAAAATAGTTAGCAAATAAAGCTTTGGAGCCACTCTGTACAATCAATGTGAGTTTATTACGTGAATATGGGCCACATTTTTCTCCTCTTTACAATGAGATCACCCTTATCTATAGTATTCTTTTTTTTTAATTATCTTTATTGGTACATTAAATATACACATCATGATTGCACTCCATAATGGGGATTTGTACCAGTATAAGACACAACTTAATTCTCATTTTTTCCCATAGCCCCACCCACCCTACCACCCCCCCATATATATAAAATTTGTTTCCTTACTTTTTTGTTACAATCTCAACATTGTCCCCTATCTATAGTATTCTTAAGACATAAGAAGTTTTACACATATATACAACCCTTAGCATGAGCACTAAGATAGCTTTAGGACTTCTGTTTCTGTTGGCCTGTTGGTGCCAAAGAGCTCCCTTACCTTCTCCCGGTGTGTCATCACACAGACCAACCCATTCAACATTCTGGCCTGAGAAATGTTTGCAATTAATTTTTCTTTGCTGAAATAAATTCTATTTCCATTTGCTAAGATATATGCTATTGACCTGAGTGCATGGGTTCACTCAATGGTACAAGGTAATAGTTGAGTACTTTGTTAAGTACAGTGGCCTGAGTTAGAGCCTAGTACCAGCCCTCAGGATCTCTCACTCATCCTTAAGGTAGCTCATTATTCCTCATGCTTCAGTTTCTTCATCCATTGAATAGAGTTGTTGTGAGGATTAAATATGTAAATCACTAGAGTAAATAAAGGTTATCTTGAAAGTGAAGGTCCCCCTGGCTATTCATCCTGCATGTATAACAAACAAAAGATAAAGCCTGCTGCAAATTTAACAGCAGATAATATTTCTCCTAACAACACACTGCAGTTATAAAGGGTCATTCGCTTTGCTGGGTGACACAGACTATCAGAATCATTCCTGACAACATATTAGATAAATGAAACAACTCTCTCACTTGTTTGTTTTGAAGTCTTGTTATGTTTCTTTCTTTAGCATGCATTCATTATTTCAGTTTCTGTGTGTATGTGGATAGGATTGCCTAGCTACAGTTCCAAGGGTCTCACCATGCTTCGATCAGTGTTGTCATTCTTTCTTCCCTAGAGGCTGTGGGAAGAAGTGTTTGCAAGATCATTAAGTATATGTGCTGCTGATGGGAGCACAAAGCAAGAGCATTAAAATGTTGGCTGAGGGCCGGGGATTTAGCTTAGTGCTTCCGGCATCTGTCTTGCAAGTGCAAGAGCCCGGGTTTGATCCCTAGTAACCACATATGATACTGGGCTTGAAGATTCACTCCCAGCAACAATCAGTGCCACATACCACAGTGCCGGGCATGGTGGCTGACACCTGTAATCCCATCACTCTGGGAGGCAGAGGCAGGAGGATTGCTGTGATGTGAGTTTGAGGCTGAACTTAGGGCCAGCCTGAACTACAAAGCGAGACCATGTCCCAAAAAAAAGATGTTGGCTGAATTCACTTCCTGACACTCATGGCTCTACCATCCAACTTCCTGTTTGTCCCTGAGCCTGCTGGTTTATGCTCCTGGAGTCTGCACACAGAAGTATCCTGCTATTACCTAACGGATGGAACACAGGGGTTAAAGTAGGGAAGCACCTGGACTAATGACACATCTACAGACTTGGAACAAAGGGATCATGGGTGTAATAATTCAAATTGACTTTAGCTCTCATAGTTTTGGTAATAGGATTGCCCTGTGTCTACTCTCTGTCCTTGTCTAAGCTAAACTATTGCACTCTGCCCTGCTCTGCTTTAAGCACATCAGTTAAATTTCATCCCTACTTCACAGCTCTCCAAAATCCTAGAACAACTGCCTGGCCTCTTTCCTTCAGTCAGTTGCCCCCATCCTACCTCTAATTTTGTCCTCCCCTCCTGGCCAGGAGTCAACTACCTAGTTTGGTAGGACAAGAGTTTGTCCCTTGTGATCTTCACCTGAATGAGCTAGCAGAACTTACTGTGATTAAAATGATACCCAGAACATGATCAGCCTGGAGGGCATTATGTTTAGGGACACAAGACAGGTGTAGAAAGACAAGTACTGTCCCATCTTCCCTATCTTTAAGAATCTTAAAAAGTTGATTCCATAGAAGCAAAAAGCATAAAAGTGTTTTTCAGAGTCATGGAATTGTAGGGTAAAGTGCATAGAAAGAGACTGGTATAAGCTGGGATGGGCGCAGGTGCATGTAATACCAGGACTTAAGAGGCTGAGGCAGTAGGATAGCCCCAAGTTTGAGGCCAGTCTGGACTTTATAGTAAATGCAAGGCCAGTTTGAGTTTAAAAAGTGAGATACTAGCTCAAAATATCAGAGAAAGAGAGAGACTAATACAAAATCATACTTATGTAGCTAAAATAATTTCTAATGATCTACAGCACAAGAGGAGGACTATAATTCATAATTTGTTATATATTTCAAAGTGACTGAAAAGACTTTGAATGCTCCCAACACAAATTGATGGTTGATTTGAGGGGTGTTTGTGAAGTAATATATACTCATAAATGTGATTTGATCATTACACATTCCTTATATTTAAATACTTTAAATGGTTTTAATTTAGATATTAATATATATAATATACATATATATACACACATATCTATATATATTTCATTTTTAAAGTAAAATGATACATTACCATCAGTCTTTCTCAGCATACTACCTCTCATTTTGAACACACTTTTCCTATCATTCTTGCCACTTTCTGAACTAGTGCTGAAAGTTGTTTTTCATGAGCATGTTTACAAAGTCTGACAAAATATATGGTGAATTCTGTGGCCATATGCAATCTAACAGAAAGGGCTCATAAAAACATCACAGTGTGTCCTCATCCACCTAATTCTTCGGAATATTCTATACCTCCACAGATTCTAGCTCTTCCTCAAAGTAAAAATGAGAAGGGCATGTAAATGTTTTGAATCAATTCAGAACAACAAGTTAGCCATGATAGCACAAGATATTCATGAGAGATAATTTTTACAAGAGCCTCAGAAAGTGGTAAGAATAATGAAATAAATCTGTTAGGAGGAAAGAGGGAGTATGTTGAGGGGATTAATGATGTCCTACTGTAATATAATTTTTGGAAAATTAAATAATGACTATAGTTTTCATTCATGTCTCAGAGCAAAACAACATATACTGTGCAGCATAAATATAAACAATCACTATGTATCAATTGAAATTTTTGAATAGTGTTTAATAGATCCCAGCATGTGACAATACTTGATTTAATCATAACATGTAATAATCATAATGATCATGATCATAAGCTCTGTGGCTAAACACAAATAAAGGAGAATGATATCATGAAAGGGTTAGAAGCTGTAAAAAAGTAGACCCACTGGAGAAAGCAAACAATCGTGGCCATACACTGTATCTGCTGTAATCACTAGAGTCCCTGGAGGCACATCTTCTCTGTAGAAGCCCCACTTGCCTTTATACCAGCAGGTCATTGGTTCCTTCAGCATGCCATGTGGCTACACGTTCACTTTCTTGGGCTGTGAGTTTGAAACATGAAGCAAAGAAAGGTTTTTAGAACCAGCACCTTAATTAAGTGGAAGATTAATCTCAGAGCTATTTCACACTTTCTCTTAATAAAAATGGAAAGTTTTGTTTCATCAATAAGTACAGAAAACTCAAACCTAAGTCAAATGATAATAGGCATTAGAACATCTAGGCAACAACAATTTGGGGTTTAAGTTGTTCTTGATGAGTATAGAAGATGTCAAGCTTATAATATCAGAACTAAGCACTCAGGAGCAGCCTAATGTACATCGCTTTGGCTCACCACTTTTAGACCACTTCTCTAATTCAGATAATTAATTTCAACATTTACTAGACTCTCATTTCAAAGCCAGTGTTGAATAATACTTGGAATATAGTGGACTCTCAATTTGTAGTATATAATGGTCTCTATCTATGGAATAAATGAGTGGGCTCAGATATGTGTCTCGAATCGAATTCTGCCCCTTCCAAATGTAAATATAATAGAAATTGCTGACTCTAATATAGTAAAATGTATCCAGACAGCAGTGTAAAAATGGTTCATATATAAATGGACCAGACTTGCTTTTGGGTCCCCAAAGAATAAAGTGGTGGGTAGAACACCAGGCAGAAAAGACAATTAACTACACATAATTGGCAAAGCAATTGTTTATTGATTCTTATGTCAACTAACCCATCTACCTTATCTTACTACTCTGTAGTACTGTAATCTATTCTTTTTCAATGAGTAACTTGTTTTATTTTTGCTATTTTAAATAATGATGTTATAAGCATTGTTATATAGGTTTATTTTGGGATATGTGCAAGTATTTTATGGTACACAGCAATAAAAATAATAAAGATTGTGTCTTGGTCTGTTTTCTGTTCCTATAACAGAATACCTGAGATTGGGTGATTTAGAAGGGAAAGATGCTTATTTTGATTCACAGTTCTGGGTGTCACAGATCATAATACCAGTACTTGCTTGACTTTTGAGGAAGGCCTCATGGTGAAGGTACATTTTGGGTATATGTAAAGAGAAAGAACTGAGCTGAGTTATATCAATAGCTAATCCGTTCCTCCAAGAATTCATGAGGATGGTTTCCTCATAACTGCAAATATCATTTAAATGCCATATCACTTCTCCACATGATTTTGTTGGAGACATGACCTCAACAAAAGTTTTTGTAGACACAAAAACATATTCAAATCATAACAAATATTATTCCTGTTACCATAACTATTAGTATAGATAAGTTAATTTTATTAGTCTATTTGTTTTACAAACTATCAAGACTTCTGTGAAGTAGGTACAAATATTAGCTACATTTTATACATAAAGAAAACATTGGTAGAAAGTTATTAAGTTACATAAAAAAATCATAAAATAGGTTGAACTATTTTCTAGGGTGTTTTTGAAAATATATATTCTTGTTAGCAATATATAAAAGTCTACACTCCTCTATATTCTCATAAAAACTTGGTACATTCAAACTATAAAATTTTTCTTTAGGTATATATAGAAAATTTATGTAAAGAGTTATATTTGTTGATTTTTAAAGATAGATAAAAAGAGAGAACGATTAATATTGACATAAAGAAAGACAAATCAAAGTCAAGGCAAGTCTATTTTAGGAAGAAGGAAATACGATCAAAGAAATTGGGAGGTAAAATACCCCAAATGAAGCTTTCAGCATAATTGATAGTCTTGTACACACTATCCAAGCAACAGAGACCTACATATGCTAATTTCTGTTGTTCCCAGGGCTCATTTGGCTGTCAAAGACTACAGGAGGATATCTGAATTAAAGATCAGAGGGTGGAAAATTCCTTTATCTCTAACTCTCAATCCTTCCCTACTTTTAATATTATGACTTTTCAATAACGACTGTGTCCCTAAGAACCTCTGATCTCTACTCTCTGTTATGAATAATTCAAATAGCATAGAGCAAATCAATAGCATTCTTTTTAACCTGAAGTTATCACTTTTTCCAGTATTCATTCATTTTCCTTTTGTCTCCTCTAGGAGGAAGAAATGTTTATTGCATATGCTTGATGGATGTGGAAACACACCCAAACTATGAACACAAAGAAATTAAAGAGCTCAGTACAAACCAGACAAATATGCTTTTAAAAAGATAGTTTATAACTTATAAGACTACAGGAAACATCAACTATCACTAGTTCATTAGTATTAAGCCTTAAAGCCCACAAGAATTTCAAAATAGGACCAACCAGGACATCCCCATGGTATAAAACAAAGGATCCGACTGCAGTGGCCAAGATTTCTTCCTCTGATGGGTGCTTTTTCTATCACCTGGACTTTAGGAATTTTGGCATTTCATAAGGGAGTTATGAAAATATGTTTTGCTAGAAAAAAATAGATCTGACTTATTACGTCATAAAAACAAATTTATAAATAATAAATAATGAGGGGAAAAAGAATGTGATAGTAATAAAAAATAAAGGAAACAAAGCTTATGTATGTAGGGAATGCAGGGTGCAGGGTGGGTGGGGGAAGAGGAAAAATGACAATCAAGTCATGTCATATTGTAGTACAAATTCTCAATACTGAATGTGATGATGATGTATATTCATAATGTACCAATAAAGATCTGAATTTAAAAAATAAAGGTAAGTTCTAAATACAAGTAAACTGTCTAGCCTGTGTTTTTATGGCAAACTCCTTTCCTTCTTGAAAACTCTCAAGGTACTTTGACCTCCATTTCAGAACTATATAAAATTCTGGGTCCCACTGAAATTAATTTAAGAAATTTTTTCAAGCCTAGGAACCATCTTCTTTGATTTTACAATCCAAGAAAAAAAAAAATTAACAGTATTCAAAATAAATCTCTCTTCTTTGTTTCCCAGTCTCACTCCTTTTGAAAGCCTCTAAGCCCTTCAAATACTAACTCAAATCATCCAAAGGGAAATCGAAAGTCACCCTTTATCCTCGTATTCCAGTTTCAAAGAAAATTCAGAGATTAGTGTCCCTGTTACTGACAAAGTCACTTAGCTCAGTGGTGGAAGAATGTCTTATTTCTCTTAATTTCCTGAAGCAAAACAGACATATTTTATGGTAGATCTTCAGAAACTGGAAAGATTTACCAGCTATTTAGTTATTATAAACCAGTTGCTATACTTAGTTGAAATCTCTACAAATAGATGGAATTTGCTATAATTTTCAAAAAGAAAAAGCATTTCTGTGCATTTTAAGTATAGTTAACTTTATTTTTTTCTGAACTAAGCCAGTTTGTATCTATTTGCCATTAGGAAATTATGTCTGATGATTCTTAAGTTAGCCAAGACTTAAAGCTGTAATTCATGTTTCCAAGAGGACCCAGCAACTTCCAAGGAATATTCAAGCTAGTAATATATGAACTCCTTCCTCAGATGACGATGTCATTTAAGATAATTAAATGATGTATGTTATGTTTGCTCTGGAACAAAAGTCTAGCGAAAACATCAAAAGCTTGTGGGGGTTTTGCTTTGTTGTTATTGTTTTGTTTTGTTTTTAGGTCATGAGGAGTGATCCCAAGACCTTTTCACTGAGTTACAGCCCCAGTCTTCTTTTTTATTTTGAGATAAGTTTCACTAAGTTGCTAAATTGCCAGACAGGGCTCAGATTTTTAATGCTCTTGCCTCAGTTTCCCACAGTGTTGGGAATGCAGGCCTACACCACATCTAACATCACCATCTTTATATTACTGGTAGAAAGATCCTAAAGAATATATAATGGGGAAGACATAACTACCCACTTGTCAGTGCAAGTTGTCTCTGTGTCACAGTGATGTGAATGCCTCTTTCCCCAGCAATGTTGTCATGATGCCCATGTAAGTCTGACTCATTGGTCATTTTGCAAACATACATAGTGACATAGCCAACAATTTGTCCCACCATAGTGATAACTTCTGGAAGGACCCAGCTAGGTTTTTGCCATCTTTGGACAAATAAAGCCATTGAAAGCATGCCCAACAGGGCACCATCCAAGCTGTTTAGATGAGCTCTCTTCAGACTGGAGCTCAGGCATTGTGGGAAGCAGGCTCTGGTCTTAGAGGGGAGATCAGATACTTCTCTCTACCTCTTTCTGTTCTGTCCCTTCAGCCACATTGAAGGCTGCCTAGTGGTTTTTACAACAGCTCCATGTGAAAGAGCAACTTCCAACACCTTACAATACCCCATTTTAGTCAGCCCCCATGGCCTTGGGACAGTGCACACTTGGTGAGGAGCTTAGGAAAAGCTGGTCCCACCACTAGATTTACCTCAACTGAGGTGTAGACCTACACCTCTCCATTTCCCTGCTTTCCATTTATTTACCACAGTTTAGAGGCCAAAAGCAGGAGTTCTTCTCCAACATCTGCTTCTTCCAGATCAGAGACTTCTCTTTTAGGATACTGACCCTCCTAGCTGTGATCTCCTTTCCTGTCCTTGGATCACCGATCTCTTAACCTAATAGTAAAACACGAAGAGACCTCTTCACTACGTTGGAAGAAAATCAGTGAGAAGTATCCACAGTTGGGAAAGACTATCCCCACAAACCTAGATTTCCAGGATTCTTGCCATGGGGAGGGGGAACTCTAAAGTTCATATGAAGACCTGAATATTTTCACTTTTTGTATTTTCTGTAATAAACTTAATCTTCATCTTAGTTTTTCCCTGTTCTTCAGTGCTTCATGTTTTCCATTTTGCCTCGGAAAAGAAAGGAGAAATCCTATACATAGAAACATACAATCAAATAGCATAATCATGTATTTCAAATAATGAATCCCAAGGGATACTGATGCATTTAAGTGAAGTACGTTGAGAGTAACTTTGGTGTATATTCCTTTAGCATACCTGTTTATTAATAGAATCACATGTGATAACTAGTGAACCCTAATCACCAACTTCAGAAACATTAAGTGAGAAATAAAGAACTTAGCATTATATTTTTTACAGTTTACAAAATGCTTTTGAAAATTTATCTTGTTTTCCCATGTGCTTGAGGCATATGTTCTACTATCTTCTTTCAGAGTCCCTGAGCAGCTTATGATTTGCCAGCATAGAACTATAATGTAAAAACAAAAGCAATGTACTCTAAACCTGTCTTTCTTGTGGTTCTAAAGATAGAAATGTGTACTTGGGGCCAACTTCTATGCTTTTCTCAGAACATATTTTTAGCATACCCTTTGAGTTGTTCAGGCTATTGTCCAAGGTAAGTTCCCTCCCCATGTCCTGGAAAAATACTTATCAAGGGAACTAAGCTCAGAGCATCTGAGTGAAGGAAGTGCCCTGCCTTAAGGTGTGAAGGCCACTGTCTTGCCAGCAGACTCCTCCCTTGAGGTTAATATGATGTGAATTGATGTCTTGTTTCCTGGACAGGACTCTAAGGTGAGGGTTGGGGATCTTCCACTAGGGGATCTGAAAAATGGAGACCTCTTAGAGTGAGAAGCAAAGAATTTGCAAAGAAAGAGCAAGTTGTTGATTTTTAAGGGGAACAATTCTAGTGTTTTAAGTTGCTTTTTTCTACTCTGTAATTCCCTTCTACTACCTCCAAGTGTCAATGACTTTAAAAGCTGTGTCTTAATTATTCTTCACAGGCACATCTTTGGTAAAATAGAAGAGAAGCAATAACTACAGCATGAAAACAGGGTCATAAATCTGCAGGATGAGGAGGAGGAAGGGACTGAACCTGCATCTGGAGCAAGAACACACAAGCGCAGGCACAGAAGACCTGTGGAGCAGTTTAGCCATCCTCAGAGTCTGGGAAAACTGCTAGCCCCTACAGAGGCCTCAGACTTGACACCAGGAACTTTGAACAGGGCAGGAAAGGGAGACTGTCACGAGCCAGAGAACCTAGGTGACAGCAAGAGTTAGAGTTGTTAACCTAGGTTAACGAGAGTTACTGGATTTCTGGTTCTTTATCCACTTGTACCCATCTACCACAGAAGAAGGTAAACAACTCTGAAAATAAAAACCTCCAACTGAATATTTCACTGTCCGGTGAACAATGAGGTCAATACTGTGGATGCAAGCTCACTTAGATCCTAGCTGTGCCTGGCCATGTGTCCAGCCTCAGACAGGCCACCTTATCCTCCTGAGAGACAGCTCTCTCCACTGCAAAATGGAGCTACTGACACAACTCCACATATGAGTTCCCACACATGAGGATTTAAATAGATGTTGAGAAAAAGTACTTCACATACCATCCAGTTACTTGGCCTCTACTATGTGTTCCACCAGCATGATTCTATCTTGAGCACACAGTGCTCTACACCAACTAATTGGCCATTGACCTTCACATTTATTTTAGGCACTATGAAAACTTCAAGGTCACTGGAATTAAAGTGTTCTGGGCCTCTGGAATTATGAAGATATTGTTTCTCATGATAAGGGCAGGGATAAGAAAAAACTCTCTGTCTTTGGGTCAGCTTCCCACTCCTCTCAGGTGGCCTTGGCATTGGTCTGGTGGTCAATCTACCCCCTTGTGCTGAGCAAACAGCTGCTTGTCTTCTGTGGGATTTTCAGTTACACCAGATAATAATCTGGTGTCTGGCTGTCCTTGGCTGCAAAGGACAGAACTGCCTTTGTTAGGCTGTTTGAGGGAAATCTTTGTTTGCCTTCTTCGGAGTGTCCTCCCATACATTTCTTGCAGTCTGACTTGCTTCCTTTAAATCCTGCAAGTTCTCCTTGCTGGAAAGCTGCTTGTCTGTTGCAACGCAAATGTCCCTGAGGGGCTGGGGAGCAACTGTGGGTTGATTCATATTTTAAATAGAACCATAGCAACAAGTGCCTCCAAGAGTTTCTTGGCAGCCCTGATGTGGGAAAGGTGAAGGTAAGAAAGAAGACAGGGACGAAGGGCGACTCTGCGTGGTCTAATTCTGCCAGGAGAGGTAAATGAGAAGCAAGGGCTTTAGAAATAGAGAGGCCATATTTAGATTTACAAAAAGCCAGACTCTAATCCTCTAATTGTTTCCTTGTTCATACAGCAAACATATTAGCACCTTTCCTGAGGTGCTACTAAAGATGAAAGGAAATGATATGAAGACCTCATTTATCTGATGCTTTGCAAGGAAATGGTGAGCATGGATTCCACCTCCTCACTCTGATAAATGAGGGTCCTGCACTCAAACCCACATCTATGGATCCTGATAATATATCTGGTACAGTTGAGAATCCAACTCAAGGAAAGAAATTGTGAGATCAACTTCCTGATGAATTTAATGCCAAACTCATGCCCCCTGCCTGTTCACTGTGTGATCAAGCAGTCCTGTCTTGGTTTGCACCTACATGAGACATAAATACTCTGTATTCTCCTTCTTAGAAGGATTTGTAGCATCTGTGAGGCACAGGTTGTTAATTTCCAGTTCATGCTATATGAACCATTCAACTCAACTGTGTCACTACCATCATTCAAAGAAAGACATCACCCAGTGACACTGTGTGAATGACTTATTAATATTAATCTGAAGTAGAACTTATCATATAATTGTAATTTATTATTACTAATAAATAAATTTGTTGGCTATATTACTATATATAATATAGTATTAATATATATTATATATATTATATATAATATATCACTATATTACTATATTATCATTATATCATCTATATCATTATATTATTATGATACAAGGGGAACAGATATAACTCCCAAACTTGCTAGATATCTGAAACACTAGATCATCTTCTCTAAAATCAAAGAAAGAATTCTAGGAATAACAGAGGTTAATAGTAGGAAAAATTTGTTAAAAGAGAGCTTCTGTCTAAGAGGGACAGAAAGGAGACTGGAAAGTGGGTTGCCTGCCCACCTTACTTTTCAAAGGCATTTTATTGAGCAAAGCCAGGAGGTGAGATGGGTCAAATTTGGACACTGTAAAGTCCAATGGAAAATGAGAATGTGGGCATGAGGCGGGACATGAATATGACCAACCAGTAAGATTACAAGTATAGTCACCCAGGTAATATTGATTAAATGGGAATCAAATGGGAAAACGAGTAATGTACAAAAAACTTCCAGAAAGGAAATAGGCTAGGAAGACTGATATCCATTTAGAATATTAATCACTGCTATTCATCTCTAGGGAAAGTAGTACATCTTTTCTTTTTATTTTGATAACCAGTGAATGTGTCACGGTTGTTTTTCTATGGTGAGAGTCCAGCTTTGTCTAAATGCCTTATAATAATTTCTAACTAACTTAACTATCTGCAATAGCATCTTCCTTGTATATTGAAGAAATTTAACATATTATAAAGAAGAAATGAAGAAAAAGTGAGACTGAAAGTACAAAGGATCTTTTGTAGTTTTTCAGATTGTTCCTGAGCTGCCTCAACTGCTCACTTGATTTCTTACTGAGGTGTCTTTCTCTGATTTAGCCACAAGATGTCAGGCTAAGATCACCTATTTCTGCATTTTATCGATCCTACCACTTTCTTCTGGCCTGCTTTGGTCTATTAACTCTGAGCTGATGAGCAATCTTTTTAATTCTGTGCACTGCATAAGTCACAGTGGATTAACTTGAGCTTTAGTGACTTCCGAGGGGGCTCTATGTACAGCAGTTTCTACAGTATGGGAATACTCCCCCTGCTGGCCCAGTATCCCTCACCTTGTTAAACTATTTTTCAAAGTGACTGTACCACTTTCGACACTCACCAGCAATTTGGGAGCATATTCCATCCACTTGAGTTCTCACCGGTGTATGTTACTGTCTGTTACACTGCAGTCATTTTAGTGAGCCTGTCATTGTGTTGATAATTTGAATTTCTCTGACAGTTACAATATACACAGCACTCATGAGTTCATTAGCCTTTCTGTTTCTTTTTTTTTTTTCTTTTTTTTTTTAATTATCTTTATTGGTACATTAAATATACACATCATGATTTCACTCCATAATGGGGATTTGTACCAGTATAAGACACAACTTAATTCTCATTTTTTCCCATAGCCCCATGGCTAATTCTTCTATGATCAGCTTTTTATCTTTTCACTTTTTTCTGGGTGATTCAGTTATTTCACTTGCAGTTTTATTTTTTAGGCATCATATAAGATCTTTAAAGGAGTGTTAAAATTCAGTAGCCTACTCACATGATGTGAACTCTATTAAATGTTGCTTTTTTTTCTCTGTTTTAAGAAATTTCACTTCTTTTCTATAGAAATAGCAGACATGTCAAGGATCACCACACCACTACTCTGTATCCAATACTTTTTAAAAAAATTTTGAATCTTTATTGGTACATTATGAATACACATCATCATTGTGTTCAACATTGAGAGTTTGTACAAAACATGACATGACTTGATTCTCATGTTTCCCCTTAGCCCCCACCGTGCAATCCCCCACCACCTATATACATAAACTTCGTTTCCTTTTTTCTTTATTATTATCACATTCATTTTCCCCTGTTATTTACCCCTACATGCTCTTTCCTTTTAAATATTTTCTAATTCACAGTATCAACTATACAAACCACAACTCCTTTACAACTTCATTTTCTCACACCAGAGAAAAGATACAATATTTACATATCTGTGACCTATTTATTTCACTCATGAGGATGTCCTGAAGCTACATCCATTTGAGTATGAATAACTCAGTCTTGTCATTTTTAATGGCAGAGTAATACTCCATTCTATAAGAACCACATCTTTATCCATTCTCCAGTTGATGGACATTTTGGTTATTTCCAAGATTTAGCAACACTTTTCGACCACTTAGCACCACTGTGCTACTTTCCTCCTATGCACAGTGCCCCTTTTCCACTTTGGACTCCACTGTCTTCACAGGTTCTCCTTTCCTGGATTCAGTTTCTGATTTCTCAAAGTTTGATTAGAACTGGTTTCTTCTATCATTTATTTTCTTAGGTTCTTGATTATGGCCATTGTTTCTGCAGTATGATGGAATCTTGGTGTTGTTTTAATTTGCATTTCTTTGGTGATCAGGAAATTTATTTTATAAATTTATTGACCATTTGAACTTCTGAGAAATGTCTGTTCATTTCCTATTTTTATTGGATCTTTAATTGTAAGATTTATATATCTATAGATATAGATATATTCTAAATGTTAGCCCTCTATTTTCCAAATTCTATACTTTGTCTCCTCACTATTAATTATTTACTTTGCTTTGAAAAAGACTTTTAGTTTGATATGATTTCATTTGTTGATTCTTGAAACTATTTCTTGTGCCACTAGAATTATATTCCTGTATGGACAGAACCATTATAGTCAAGATGGCTAAACTTCCAAAAGTGATACATAGATTTAATACAATCCTAATCAGCAGTATTTCTCACAAATCTAACAAAAACAATCCTAAAATTTCTAAAATTTAAAAGAGACCAAAAATAGCAAAAGCAAAGCAGGAGGTATTATCCCAGATTCAAAGTTAAACTACAAAGATTCAGTGATAAAAACAACATTATACTGGCACACAAAAAACAGATGTGGACCAATAGTCAGAGTAAAGAACACAGAAATAACCCAGATACATTCAGATTTATGACCTGGAACCAAGGAGCCAAACATACACTGGAAGAAAGATTCTTTAATAAATGGTTATGAGTAAACTGGATATTCATGTGCAAGAGATTGAGTCCAGATCCTTATATCTTACCATGTACTAAACTAAAATCTCAGTGAATCAAAAGGCCTAAGGATCAACATGAAAACACTTAATCTACTGAAAAATAAAAAAGGTAAAACTCTTGATGATAAAGGCCTACTCGGGGACCTTTTTTCTATCATTTAGACAGTTGTCAGTGAGATACCTTCATCTGAAGGGTGTTTGTACACCATGAGGTTAGGGAGCAGCACTAGCCAGGCTATATTAGGGCAAGACATAGCTATGTTTTGAAGGTCCTTCCCCCAAGCATCCTCTTCAACCTCTCTGCACGACTTTTCAAACTACAATGCCTTTGCTGCACCCTTCTGCTCTGGCTATGAGTGACCTATGTTTTTCTCAGTGCCATCTTCAAAATGATCTTGCTGTGTGGTCTTATTATCTGTTATCTCTGATAGAACATAGCACTACAGTACATAGTGATCTGGAAAACTAACATGAATTTCACCATCATGAGTCACCAGGACTTTTAAGCAGAAACAGTGTACAGCAAAGGATAAACAAATAGGTCAGCCAAAGACCCTGGATAAAGAGGATGAATCCAGACGAAATTTCTATAGATCCAAATGGAGGAATGTCAAAGCTGGGACTCAAAAGAGAAGCTAATGGGAAAGGAGCTATAAGGAGTTGGGGGTAGAAAAATGTACAACATTGTCTTCCAGAAGATGCAAGTAAGGTGCCTTTGAGAGAGGCTGATGTAAAGGAGTCATTGAAAGTGACCTGGAGCAGACATCACACTCTCCCTTCCTACCCCCACACTTGCTATTCCATCCTGTGATGGCCATGTTCCTGCACCTCATCTACCAGATGTTAGGCAGCACCAGGTTTTACTTGTCAAGGGCTCTGTCCCTCAAGGCTGTCTTCACTTCAGACATCAGATTTATATCCAGGCCTCTAGAACTTGGAACTAACAGATTACAAATTCAGGTTCCAAAGATCTTTAGTTTAGGCTTGTTTCATTTATCTGAATGGCTCATGGAACTCATGGATCAGTTCCATCTACCATTTTATTTTAAAGGATGGAAATAATTAGCCAGAGGAAATTATCTGGAAGTGCCTTGAGTCTGAGGTTCTGCCACTGAGAATAGGGGTCCACAAACATCCTAGCACATGGATGAACTCTCATTCTCTTTCCTATGAACCTCCATGTGTTCACCTGTCCACAGGCTCCCCGAGGTGAGCACATTTTCCTCCGCCAATGTGTTCAGAGACAGGTGCAGATGGACTGACACATAAACCAAAACAAACCTCTTTTCCCGTAAGTGACATATGTCAGGCATTGACCAGAAGTAAAAAAAGTAACTAAGACACTGTCTGTGAATTAGGAACCATTATGAAATAAGGAAAGGGGTCTTAGGATCTATCATCAAACAGGATATGTTGTATTTAGTTAGGTTTATTTGAGTTAATTTATTTATTTATTGAAGCCCTCTCATGTGAAGCAATAATTTCACATATGTTTTCATCTAGCAGTTTCATAGTTTTAGGTCTTATATCTAATCCTTTGGTCCATTTTGAGTGGATTTTTGTTTAAGGTAGGACAGATCTCTTAAAATACTGAAACACAAATCTATCAAATAATCCAGCTATCTTACATAGAAGTACAATCCCCAAATATAAAATAGCATATCAGAGTAATACAAGCACACCAATGTTTATTTCCCAACTACCCACAATACCTAACACAGGAAGGCAAGGTGTCAATTATTAAATAAATAGATTTTAAAATGTGAAATAAATAGATGGGGAAAATGTGGAATAGAATATCCTTCAGCAATAACAAAGAATGATAACATTATCACAGAAAAATGGATAGAACTTTAGGATACTATGTTAAGAGAAATAAGAGAGATATGGATATACTCAATATAAATATATACATGATTTCTAGAGACTGAGAATTGGGGGATGAAAGAAGGCTGAGAGAAGTTTGAATAATGGTAGTAAAACACAGTTATATATAGCATAAGTATTCATATTTTAGAGCACAGTGGAGTTATAGAGTTCAAAATATCCTATTATCAATTTTATGAATAAGTAGAACTCAAAAACTTCAAAGATAAAGTAATTATAAAAAAGGGAAACTAATTATCTTGATTAGACCAAGACACATTGAATATATGTATAAAAATATCACACTGTGAACCATGAATATGTATAGTTCTGCATATTAATTGATTTTTTTAATTTTAAAAAGATAGAAATGTTAATTACTTTGATCTATTTACTACATAAAGCATACATGAATTAAATTATCATACCACACAGCCATAAATTTGCACAACTGAAAGTATATTTTTAAAAGAATGCTTTTAAATTTTATTTAAACATCTTCAAAAGCTTTTTCAGGGATATAGGGCCAAAAGTATGAACTCTTTAACATTATTGTTTTCATTTCATTTGGGAAATAAGAGCTATGACACTTATGAGCCAGGAACCATGAACAAAATCCAGTATATGTATTGATATGCATGTGTGCATAACACATGTGTACATATGTAATATTTGTACATACATATACATTATCACAGGACTCCAGTGTTTGTGCATCAAAAACCTATTTCTTCTTGGTCAATATGGGAAAGAATCTTTACCAGCTGTTTCCCAGACAAAGGGCTACTATCTAGAATATATAAAGAGCTTAAAAAAATCAACCCACCCAAATTTAAAGGCCAAGTTCAAAAATGGGCATCTGAAATGAACAGATACTTTTCAGAGGAAGAAATAAGAGCAGCTAAGAAGTATATGAAGGAATGGTCAACATCATTGGTCATTCGAGAGATGCAGATGAAAACAGCACTGAGATTTTATCTCACTCCACAAAGAATGTCTGCTATTACAGAATTAGCCAGCAACAAATGTGGGCGAGACTGTAGAGAAAAAGGAACCCTTCTCCACTGTTGGTGGGAGTGTACAACCTCTGTGAAAATCAGTGTGGAGATTCCTCAAAAAGCTAGGATTTGTATGAGAAAATGAAATTGTAAATGAGTTGTAGTATGTATAGTTGATATTGTGAAATAGAAAATATTTAAAAAGGAAGAAAGTGTAGGGGTAAATATGAGGGAAAAATGAATGTGATAATAATAAAGAAAAAAGGAAACAAAGATTATGTATATAGGGGGTGAGGTTACAGGGCAGAGGGAAAGGGGAAAAAATGAGAATCAAGTCTTGTCATATATGTTCTGGTACAAACTCTCAATGCTGAATGCAATGATGATGTGTATTCATAATGTACCAATAAATACTAATTTTTTTTAAAAAGCTAGCCTTGGAGGTTTCATTTGACCCACCCATTGCTCTCCTGGGTATATACACAAAAGAATTAAAAGATTCATATCACAACGACATATGTGCACCCATGTTTATAGTAGTTCAGGAATATGACAGGAAAAGTGTATCTTTGTCCCTGGCTCTGCTCTCTCTCTCTCTCTCTCTCTCTTTGTTTCCTAGCTATCACAGGTTGAGCAGCTTTCTTTTATCATGCTCTTTCACTATGCCATTTTTGCCTTGGAGTCAGCTTACCTTGAACTGAACCTACTGGAAACTGTGAACCAAATAAAGTGTTCACTCTTTCAACTGTGGATGTTCGTTATTTTCTCCAGCAAGAAAGTCACAAATGCACCACCACCTCTGCAGTGTACAGCACTAGTATAGGCACAGGTGTCATAGTGTGGCATATGCTGTTCTGGCAAGTACTCTTTGTGAGTCTTGCTTCACCTTACCTTTTTCTTTCTCATATGCATTTTGTCAAACTTTTATAGGGCTGTCTACCTAGATGTTCTTATCTCATTTTGAATGAGATAATTTTTCTTTATCATTGTTACAAAGAAGTTTATGTAGGGTTGGGCCTAGTACTGTGGCCCAGCCTCTCTATCTACTGAGCATAAGTCATAGTTTTCATATCTGGTTTCTTTTCTCAACTTGATAAAGTAAATAAAATATCTGACTCACTAAAGGAACACATACATGTATGCAAAAAAGAATGACAATTAGTTTAGCAACACCAGTATAGCAATCATTCACTTGAGGAAATAGAACGCTAGGTACTTAATCTCCTGACCAGGAAGTAGTCTTTTCTCATATTGAACATTTATGCAATATTTCTCCCATTACATTTATTGACTTAAAATGTAATAAAAGTCAATAAACAACAAGTATTTAAACAACATGGAATAAGAGTTTGAGAACCATTTCAGCAATCAGAGGAAATGAAGTTAGCTATGTTGTATCCAAAAGGAAGTAAGCTGTGCTATTTTTCCAAAATTCATTTTCCAACTGAGAATGGTGCCATATACTTGTAGTCCTGGCTACTTGGGAAACTGAGGCAAGAGGATCATTTGATCCTATAAATTCAAAACTATCCAGGGACATGTAGCAAGAGCCTGTGTCCAAAAAATATATACATATTCAATCATTCAGTAAAGACTATTACATTATTTTCCTGAAAAATAATAACTAAAATATACTAATAGTGAAAAAAATGAGATCTGGATATGTGAATATTAGTATCTCATTTTGATAGAAAAATTAAAATATACAGTAAGGCTTTTTTTTTTTTTTTTTTTTTTTTTAATTATTTTTATTGGTACATTAAATATACACAACATGATTGCACTCCATAATGGGGATTTGTACCAGTATAAGACACAACTTAATTCTCATTTTTTCCCATAGCCCCACCCACCCTACCACCCCCCCCATATATATAAAATTTGTTTCCTTACTTTTTTGTTACAATCTCCACATTGTCCCCTTTCACCTTATTTTACA
>PVIR01013836.1:0-41519 GCA_004026965.1 Petromus typicus
AAAAAGAAATTCCACCGATGCTCAAGACCACACCACACACCAGGTACCCGCCAGCAGATTTTTATTGAGAAGCGAGTGGCTGCTATATGGAAGCGAGACAGGAGGCCTGGAGCAAGAGCAGAAAGGAAGAAAGAGAAACAGATAGTGAGATAGAGACAAGAGAGAGATCGGGAGAGAGGCAGAGAGCAGGACGAAGAGAGAGGGGTAGAGTGAACAGTCATATAGACCCAGGGTTAGGGGTCTTACGTCAGGGCTGAGGTCAGGTAGCTTTAGCGTATCTGGCGCTATAAAGTTTGCGCCTTGCAAGAAGCTTGGGTCCAATTGCTTCTCGCTGAAGTGGATTCTGGGAAAGGGTAACTCTACGGCCAGGGGTGGAGCTACGGGGAAGGGTGAAGAACCCGGATGAACCTCTTAAGCTGGAGCATATTTCTAACACTGCAACTCCTCCAACACGTTTGGGAAGCACTTAAGGGCTTTCAGCATCCACGCTGGGGCCTCTGCATCTGAGCACGGCTGACAGCTGACTGAGACTGGGGTTCAGGCACCAGTGATTTTAACAGCCACGCCTGTGGTCCTTGTGCTCAGCAGTCCCGGTGAGATGTGCGGGTCCAAACTGGTATTTACAGTCTGGAGCCCCGCCCCCAGCTGAGGACACCACTGGTCTCAGGGCCTCGAGGGCTGAGCAGGCTGGTTCCCCTCTCAGAAAGGAAAAGAACGGCTGGGCTGGAGAAATCAGCGGCTGTTCTCTGAGAACAGACTGAGTGATTCTCACTGTCTCCCCAAGTCCTAGTATTCATCAGACTTGCAGTCTGGGGAGTCACATCAGGCGCTGCTCAGGCCAGAGTGTTTCCTGGTCTACCGGAAGGAAGTGCGACTGCAACGGAATTGAATTTTGCTACTTTTAATACTATCAGCCCTAGCTTATGTAAACACCCGTCTGAATAGATAGTAGGGGGGCATTTGATAAGCTTCTCAAGATAGGTGGGCCAACCTATGTGATGAAGTGATAAGGGTGATGTATCCTTCTGCACTGATACGGAGGTATGTGTCTGTACTGAGATGATGACCTAGAACTTGAGCCACCCACCACTCCCCAAAACCTGGCTAGTGATGCTTAGAAGGGAAGAAGGTGTGAGATGTGAAGGTAAAAGGCACAATTTAAAATTCACTGAAATCGTCCCTTCAGTTCTTTCTTCCCAGATGTTAAAAACACGTAATTAAGGAATCCTTTTTGCAGAACCCAGAGACACGTTGCTGTTATAAAGTCAAGGTTGCAAATAATTTAGTGCTGGATTCTCTGCTGTGTGCAGTGCCCTTTAAAACGCCCCATGATGGATTGCCACGGGCCTTTGGCAATGCATGTTACAAATAACATCTGACTTCCAGACACCAGCAAACAATGATTTGTAGGTTAACTGTCAGTAATTAGCATCATTTAAAGGAGACCACTCCTGCCACATCCAGTTATGAAGATATCTTTCTCACTCGGTTAGTGCAAGCTCTTGTGGCTGTTCCTAAGGTTTCCCAGGGACACCGGGTGACTAAATGGCATCCCCGCCGTAGTCACGCCTCTCTGGCCTCCCTGGCACACATCGGCCTCTTGTGAGATGCACAGTGCAGTAGGCGTCGTCCTAGGCCTCCACATGTGTCTTATGTTTGATTCACAGCATCCGAGTGGGTTAGAAGCACTACATTCTTGATTTTCAGATCATGAAGTTGAGACCGAGACAGTCTGAGTAACGTACACAGGGTCATGTGGCCAGCAGGTTCAGAGCTCGGATCCCAGCCCGGTTCTGTGGGGGTTCGCAGCCTGAATCCTTCATTCCCAGGTCCTTTCCGCTCTTTCTGTAACCTAAGATTTTATGAAAAATATTTTCTTTTTTTTTAGGTTTTTTGAGACAGGGTCTCACTTTGTAGTTCAGGCTGGCCCTGAGCTCAGCCTCCAACTCACATCACAGCAATCCTCCTGAAAAATATTTTCAAAAGCGTAAAATTCTTAAGTGAGGCGGTCCATCCACCTATCAGAAGGGGGCGGGGCTTTGGGAACACAAGGAAACATACTGCTGGCCCAGCACTCGGCTGCTTGAGACAAACCCTTTTCACCCAAAGTTGCACCTACCACTGACTCGTCTGCAAGCCTCGTACCTGAGCAAACGTGCAGGTCCCATACCTAGGGCTGGCGGACGGACATGGGTATGAAGAACGAATAGTCATGTGACCCGGCCGCCTTGACAGGGCACATTCCTCCGTGCTGGCTGGGAGCAGACACAGGTGGGGTCACACACCTGTGGAAATATCAGCACTTGATGGACTTGAAGGTGAGACGTCGTGAGATCTCTGACCCTGCACCCTTCCTGGTGCCCAGTGCTGCCTCCTGATTCCCAGAGTCCCCTTCTGCCACACCTACAAGTCCAGTCGGAGGGTGCCCCGGACCGGTGTATCCCCCTTCTTCCATCTGGTGACACTCAGACGAGCCCACACCCTCTCCTGTCTTATCCCTTTCCCCATTCCTAGGGACCCTGGATGGGATCCCTTTACTGGTGTGCCAGGTGCTGCCCAGGTGGCCAACCCAGCAGACACTTACAGTCTCACAGTTCTGGAGGCTGGAGTTGTAGATCAAGGTGTTCCAGAACTGGTGGCTTCCACAGCCTCTGCCCATGACCTCTAGGTGTCCCTGTGTCCGTGTGTCTTCCCTCTGTCACTCACCTTGTCCAACCTCCCCTTATGAAAATTGGTGCCATATTAGATGAAGGCAGTGTCCCTGTGGCTCACATGCTGCAGCTGACTGTCACCACTGACAGCTCTAAAAGGTTCACGTTGCTGGATTACTGTCTCCTGGGCTCATTTTAACTTCATCACCCTGTGTCCAGGTATGGTTCCATTTAGAGGAACTGGTGGCCAGGACTTGAATATACAAGTAAGGCACCATTCGGCCCACAGCAGCCCCTTTCCCTGCCAGCAGCTGGCACCAGCAATTTGCCACTGGGCTCACAGCAGCAGCATTACGTGGGTTTTGCTGCTGTTTAGCCCTTTTCACCTTTCAGATGTGGGATGTCAGTAACAGAGGAGTCATCTCACCGCTGTGCTCCTCCTGGCGGCGAAGGCCGCTGCCCTCCTGCCCGCTGGCTCCTCCCTGCCTGTCTGGGCCATTTCCTGAGCGCACTTTCTGCTTCTGCTGGAGCTTCGCCAGAGCAGTCCGCCAGCCGCTCCACCGCGGGGCCAGCGTGGTGTCCGTGCACGCTCCACTCTGTTCCTGGAGCTCACGCCGTCCTCCTAGCCTCTCCCACTTCGATCAGTGAGCAGTTGGAAGAAACATTTTGCTCCCTGCTTCATCTGTATTCACCCTAAAGCAACACACACTTGGTCTTCTCCCAGAAACCACTCAGCAAATAATGAGTTAGTCTAAATCTTCTTGTGGATTTAAAACAGCAATCCCAGCAATAAACATTTAAATCACATTTTATATTTATATATACTCTTAAAAATGCTAAGGAACAAGTAACTGGCATGGTTAGTATAACGGTGATCGGGTTACTGTAGCCGGCCTTTTTCATTGTTACTAAGTATTCGACCTCACTACTGTGTATGTTTTTGCATCTATTTTTCATGGTGATCTTGCCTAAGTCACTATCTGTTCCTAACACTGATTTCACGTTAATATTTACAGGGAATCTTTTGATCCACTTCCCTTGTCCCTTACTTCAAAATGTAGCTCTTTGTGAGCAGACTGGCCTGTGTCTCCCAGATGCCATGTGCTCAGATGGCACATGAGCCAGTCACAGAGGGCCGCGGTCACCTCAGTTGTGCAAGTCCTTCTGACCACAGGACATCGCCTGAGAGAAATGTCAAGTCTGGCGACTGGGCCACTTTTCTATTTACCTTTTAGCCTCTTTGCCCTTGTGCTTCACCCCCAGAGTGGACACTGCGGTCATCCACTCTCTGTGCACACAGGAATATTCGTTGTGACTCTTGGATGTGAAGGGAGGTCTTGAAAGAGTAGGCTGCAGGGCAGGAGAGAGGCACCGCACAGCAGGTGGGGTGCTGGTACAGGTTGTCCAGTGAGCAGAGTTTCCACCAAAGGGGGAGTGGGGCCAAACCAACTGACCGATCATTGAGGCCAGGTGCCTGGCAGATGACTTGGTTTGCAGGGGATACCACTAAAGTGGGGGAACCCTTCAGGATAGGGCCTGGAAGTGGGAAGGAAGTATGGTTAGAGGGATGTTGGGGCCCAGCCCGCCTCTTCCTGCTCGCCTTGCAGCCATCCCACCCTGCCGGATGCTCTGCCCTCCGCAGGCCCTGACCAGCCATGGACTGAACGCCGCCTGTCATGAGCTGGAGGAGTCTCCCCTCCTGAGCTGTCTCCGGCATTGCATCCTGGGGAGGGCAGGCTGACCATCTGCCAGAGGCAGGGGAAAGTACCTCAAGCCATGAGTCTGGGTGCCAGGGCTGCGTCTGCCCAGAGCCCCAGCTCTGCAGTGGGAGGGAAGGCTCCGGGGCAGAGCAGCACGGAGAAGGGGGTGGGCTGCCACTCTGCATGCAAGGGCCTGACTGGAAGCAGGGACTGCTGGGGTCAGGAGGGAGACAGTGCAGCCAGAGCAGTGTCCAGTGCAGGAGATCGCCCGGGGCTGCGGGAGGCTGGGTGTAGGAGGAGGGGCTCAAGGGGACCCAGGCTGTGGCCCAGAGCCTGACGACTGATGAGAAGCCTGGGCTGAGCGGTGGTGAGGGAGAGACTCAGGCTCCGTTCCGGAGGAGGCTCACTGTTGGCTTCTCTGGACTTTTCCCACTTCGTGCCGCCCGGAGCACAGCAGAGCAGCCAGGACAAAGCTCACTCTTCTGTGTGCCCAGAGCTAAAAGACACAAAAGCCCTGGGCTGGGAGTCAAGATGTCATTCGGCATCTCTGGGCCCTTTGCCAAGGGACCTGGGTGTGCATTCTTCCCGAAGTCTTTCACTTCTGCGGAGCGCTGCTGTTAATTTATCCTCCCGCCACTTCTCTGTGTGATGTCTCCATGCAGGATGCAGCTTGGAAAGAGGCGGCACTGACCATTTCTCACTCGTGCGGGTTCTCTAGGCGAAAACCAAATCAGTGGCACGTCTGGAATGGCATCTGCTGCTGCTTAGCATAGTTCTGCAATGGCGATGGCCTAGGACAGACACTCACAGGCTCCTGGGTATATTTTTCTGCCTGTCTTGTGAGTGGAAGCCACCTTGGCTGCTGTGGATGTGGGTCCTGGGGATACCTGTGGGTCACATGCTGCTGCTAAAAGCTCCCCAGATAAACACCAGCCTCCAGTTTGACTTTGGAGAATTGGAAGGAAAGTCTTTTTCCCACGAGCCAATTTCATGGAACAAAAAGCAGTGCCTCAGTCCTTGACGCAAAGCTGAAAAGCTGTAACGGCCCCATCAATGATTAAAACAGCAGCTGGTAACGTCTTGGAAACAGACTGATCAGTTGGAAGGCCTTAATATCTGCTTGGAGCCTCCCGCCTGTGAGCAGTAGGGGCTCACTGACGTGTGGAGACAGCCACAGAAACCAAGGCAGGAGCGCATCTCCAGCACAGCGCCCGCGGCTGAGCTCCCCGGAGCAGCGCAGACCCTGGGAGGTGGTGGCCGGAGCGAGCCCACGGGGCGCTGAATGACTGGCCCGGGTACTCAAGTCTCTTCTACACAGAGCATGTGAGTGTCGCGGTCTGGCATGGGTTTGGACCCAGGAAGAATTCGAGAGGAGACAGAATTCCTGCTTTACTGAATCGACATGATATGAGGAAACAAAATAACCTAGTAAATAAGCAACATCTCTAACTTCACAGAGCCATGATTGGGGAAGGACGAGATGCGACTTTAAATGAAAATACTAAGAAAGGGCTCTTCCGAGAGGCACCTTCGGAACAGAGACAGTGGTTAGCAGGCGGGAGCCCGCCATGGAAAGGCTTGGGGCTCTGTCTGGTGGGGACAGGCCGTCCAGCATCTGGGCATGGAGAGAAATCTAGTGAGGATGAGGGAGAGTGGCAGAGTCCAGAGGGGCGCTGCCCTCCACATCATAAGGAACTGTGTTTCCTTCTGCCCGAAACTGGTGGAGGTGCGTGAGCAGAGTTTCCGACCACGGGATTGTCAGGTTCATACCCTTAACACAGCCCACAACCTCTGTGTTCGAGGGAGATGGAGTAGAGGAGGAGAAACCACGCAGGCCAGCAGGCACGACGAGGGCTGGGGCGGCGTGCTGGCCGGAAGGGCATGAGGCTGGCAGGAGAGCGAGGCGGTCTGGGTTTGAAGACTGAGGCGGCTGCGGATGGGCATGCTCACTCTCCGATGTGAGGAACAGGACGGCCCTGGATCCTTGAAAGCTGAATGTTGTTGCTAAACCGTGTTTCTCTGAATCCTCTGTCTCAGCCTCTCCCTTCAGGCAACTGCTGACTCAGGTTGAGTTTTCAGTTTGCATATTGATAAATAAGGATGAGGACATGAGAGGTCCCTGAGGAAGGTGGCACGGGTCTCTTTAGGCAGTCTTGTTACTCTTGTACCTGGAGCAGAATCCACATGTCCTTTTGTTATGCAAGTAGAAGGCAGAAAGTGTTAATTGTAAAGAATAACCCCTCGGGAAGCACATCCTTGTAGAAATACTACCTTTCTTACCTATCCTGACGCTTCTGCAAAGGTTGGCTCATTGTATGCTATTGGGGACATGGGTGGGGCCAGCTACACCCTGAGCAACTCCTGGCCATGGGTGTGGATGTCACACCCCTTCAGGTGCACAGGGGATGGGCTTTGGGGCATTTTGGAAGCTGAGACCCAACTGCCAGAGACCAGGCTTTTCTCCTGTCCCTGCGACCTGAGGCTTTCGGGCTGACAGGCCGTGATTCGCCTCTCGGAGGCTGCTTCTTCATTCACACCTTACCATGGACTGAGACAGCAGCACTGAGCCTCTGTCTAGCCCGGGCTTTGGCATCATATGCTCCCAGAGACAACACTGGCCTCCACGCTCTGCCTTAAGCCGGGCCGTCTCGTGTGGCTTCCTCCCTGCCTGCACTGAGGCCAATAGTGGTGCTCTGTCCACCCTGCCCTTGTCTTATGTGTCTCAGGTGAGCATCCTTCAACACCATCGGGACTCTGCCAGCACCCCTGAATGCCTCTACACCCTATATTTTTGTCATACCCATCAGACAAAACAGGAATTTTTGTTTCATAGTTTTACTTCACTTGTGTCCACCGGGCCAGTGCCTTGCCCGAGGCTGACACTGTGACGATACAGAGGTAGTTACCAGCGTCAGAGACCCTGTGGTGCCTGGAAACTCAGCCACTCTTTTCTAGTCAGTTCATTCTTCCAGCACCCACAGCTAAGTATTTAAGTTGTCATCAGTCTCCTCAAATCTCAGTTGCCGCCTCCCGGTATTTGACACGCAAGTCAGCAACCAGCAGAAGGCCATGTCCAGCCTGCAGCTGTCACTAATGCAGGCACCTCAGGACCGAGCGCGGGACGCACCTATCTGCTCCTCCACCTCTGGTGAGCACGGAACAGACCTCTTTCTAACTGTGACCCCCACTGTCTGCGTGTGTCCTGTCCTGTCTACTTTTTCTGGGAGGTATCAAGTCTCCTTCCCCGTGCTTGGTGATATCTTCCTCCCAGCAGGAGCTCTCCAGCGCCACAGAGTCTGGCCTACTCGGCCCGCCCCACTGGGGTGCCTCCTCTTCTCTGAAGGGCACCGTAGTTCTTCCAGCTGCTCATGGGAAAGTCTCCAGACACCTGTCTGTGCTTTCTTTACTGTCATGTAGTAAAAATGCTAAAAGTACTAGGAGGTCTTTGTTTGCAGATACTCTTAATATACATGAATAGAAATGTATTGGGTGTGTGGTCAAATAAAAGGAAATTGCCTGAAAATCTTTTCTCAAGAACACTTGTCTCCCTAAAATCCCTGCTCTGTTGTTACATGACATCATTACTGGAGAGCGGTCGGTGAATTGGAGGGAACCCACTTACACCATGTGTTCCCTGTGCGGAAAGCTATCAATCAACACTACGCATCAGTTTATTTTCTTATCAAACTATGGAGGGAGAAATGAGCTCAACTTCAGATGCTACAGTGACATTTTATAGAGTTTTTTTTTTTGCACTGGGAAATTAACCTCATAAAAGGTCATAAATTGCAATACTCACTGTTTCTGTTTTGAATGGTTGTATAGTCGCTTGTGCCTGTGATACTTTGAAAGCATTTGTAGGGGGTAAATTATAACAGCTTCAAGAAACAAAAGTGAAAACACAGTGACAGTTAATGAAGAGCAGTATCCCAGAAACAGCTGACTTAGAATGGGATTTTACAGGGGGAGTGAGTGGTGCCCTCACTGTGAAGTGGAGGTGAGAAGCAGAAGGGAAAGGTAGGAAAAACAAGGCCATGCTCTAGAACGCTCCTGGACTCGAGAACTGAAATAGTGAAGGTAGGCAGACGTGGCACATGCCATAGATTCAGGTCTCTGAAGTTCGCAACCGCACAGGTCACTGGCACAGTCAGTGTGGTCAGGAGTGGAATGACCTCCTGAAGTCCAGGAGCAGGGCTCGAACCGTGAGGTTTCCCCAACCGCAGTGTCTGTGTCCTCCCATGCACTGGTGCAGCAGCTGTACATCAAGGTTTGCGCAAAAACTATTCGCTCACTATCTAAAAATAAGAGGACATTATTCGAATAGACAGACCCAACCCAGCTTCAGTTGGGCATGAAGCTTACATCAATTATGGGATTTGGTTTGTGTATTATAGTACCAGAGATCAAACTCAGGACCTTGTGCTTGCCAAGGCAGGTGTGGCACCACTGAGCCACATCCCCAGCCCCTCAATTAGGGTTTTGACGTCTAGCATTTAGAATATCAGATCTTAGAGAACGTATAAACCTTAATGCAGGAAATGCAGAAGTGCATTTGAGCTAAATATCTGGTAGGATAGGAGTTCATGAAAGAAAAAGGAGTTATTCTGAACTCTCTTATTGCCAAGAATCAAAAGACCCACTGTATCTTCACAAACAAAACACTAAGTACTCATGCCTGGCAGTGTTTCAGGACTTGTTTTCTAACTAAATGAAGACAATAATTCTGAGACATAAACATCTAAACTTCCGTGAGGACTGTGAAGCAGTAAGATCTGTCTGACAGTGGACTCAAGTGAGTCGCAAGTGTAATTACACACTCCAGAGTAGTCACTAAAACAAGAGGCATGATCAGCAAGATGAGAGGGAAGCAAATCACATCAGGTGGTCAGTTGAAGCCAAACAAGACATAAAAACAATGGGAGACAAGAAACAGAGAACGTGTCAGCAAATAGGAAAGCTGCCCTCTGAACATTATTAATCTAACTAAATCGATAATCACTTTGAGTGTGAGCAGTCTAAAAAAATCAATTAAAAGACAGAGTCTGCCAGAAAATTTAAAACAAGCCCATTTGTGTACTGTCTACATTACAAGGCACAGACAAAGTCCATGAAGAAGAAGCCAGACCTGCCCTGCTCTGAGTGCAGCCTCCAGAGTTTGACCCCGACCAGGCTGGTCAGCAGGGCCACTGTGGGAAGGATGAGGGTGAAAGAGGCTGGTATGGGCTGACTGTTCAAGGACAGCCTGACACAGCACGGGGCACAGCGAGACCCCATCTCGAAACTAACGTGTGCCGCTCCTCTGTCCTGGCCACAGCCGTGCCACTCTGCAGCAGGGGGTCTTTGCGCAGTGCCAGGAGCTCGTCTTCGACTCTACAGGTCTCAAAGCTGACTTGGGCTACTCCCTTCTCAGCCTTTGTCGGAGACGGAGACCAGCACTGCTCCCTCAGCCCAGGCTTGGGGTCTTGTGGCAGCATGTGGCCCTGCTGGCTGAGCCAGACTGCAGCCCACACGCTACCTCGGCCCCTTCCTCGACGAAGATGATGTTATGGTCACATGAGTTTCATTTTCACTTCCTGCTCCTGCCCCAGGTGGCTGGCATGTTTCAGATGCCAAGCGAGTTCCTAGTTTTCCTTCCCCAGTCTCTCATACTTGGCATCACCACGCGGGGCTGTCAGCCCCCACACCTGGTGGTACCTGGCCTTCTCGGGGTTCAGGTCCTGGTCCTTCTTTCACCTTATCCAGTGGAGTCCTTCCCTTTCATCTTCATGCCACAACACTCAGGGTGGAGCTTTGGTAAAGGGCCATCTTGTTATTGAATGGGAGCTAGGGGCACTGTGGGCAGAGAGTTGATTTAAAGTATCTGATGTTTCCATTAAATGTAAGGAACTAATTCAGAGCTTTAAGAAGTAGAGTAGTTAAGAGACAGGTAATATGCTTCCTTTAACAGCCATGCAGGCTGAATACTCAGGAAAGGGTTTTAGATTCTTCTTACTTGGCCTCCAAGCATCCCCAAGGATCGTATGCACTCCTGCCTGACCTTCAGACTCATCTTTCAGGAATTCTGTGCTCGCTGGCCACAGAGAGTCAGGCATCTGTCACTGCTTTATTGCCAGCATGGCTCTGTACCAACCCAGCGTGGGGGGGAGGGCTGTCCGCCACAGGCTCCCTCTTTGCACGTGCTTCGATTTTTCTCCTCAGTGCTCTAGAAACCCACGAGGGTGTGTGACGCGAAGTCTACTCCCGGGAACACGTGTGTTGCGATACCATCATACCCAGTTAAATCATTAACTCCAACAAGAGCAAAGCATCTCTCCCCAGAAGCAGTGTGCAAGATGCCCTGGCGTTTGTGAAGCTGGATTACAGTGTGTGTGCGGTCACAGAGGCTGGCCTGGACCTCGAGCATCACTGTCATGTCCAAAGATAAACTGGTCTTTATTTATTTTACCTTTTTCGTTTTCCGTTTTTCTTTACTTGTTTTGCTTTGCGAAGAAAGAACTGGAGATGCACCAGGCACGTGAGCTCCGCCATCACTGCATGTCCTCACTCGGCTGCAGCAGTGTGTGCTGGCATGTAGAGACTCGGTCTCCAGTGGCCAGTGTCCTGTGCTCCTCATGGAAAACCTTCAGTAGCAAGCAAAGCTGCGCATCAAACGAACTCTACCAAGTCAAAGGGACTATTTTTCTTGACATGGTCTAAATTGCCAAGTGAACACTGGCAGTTCCAACTGCATACCAATGACAGGACCTGGGAGAACTCAAATCATGAGTGCACGTGATAAAGAAAGTTCACTTTTATCATGTGCTCTTAATGCCTTACCTTGCCAGGCTTCCACCCAGAGCTCCCAATGAATAACAAAGTGGACTTTCTGTTCCCTGTATCATGGATGCCCCTCGTCCTGCCTGGAAAACCAACAAGCTGAGTCACGGCCCAAAGGCAGGCAGCGAGACAGTCTAGTTCACACCAGACCCTGGCTAACTGGCTTCCAGATAATTAAGAGCGGCTTTCACACAGCACAGCCTGCCCCGCACAGGGGCTCCGTGATGCACAGGGTGCGGGGAAGACCCCTGACCGGGCACGGACCTTTTGTCAGCTGGCGCTGCATGGCTGTGGGGTTAGAGCAGCAAGTGAGGTGGGGACTAGACCCCGGGAGGAGAGAAGTCAGCCAGCTGAGCTGGCGGCGCCAAAGTCATCCCATAACTGCGAAAAACAGCAGCTTTCACTTTCAGCAGAGAAGCCGTGGGTAATTGGTAGTTTGAACAGGATTCATTCTCAAAAGGCCCTTTTTAGCCTGTTCAATTTGTGTTGTACAATAAATGTCTGTCTGTAAGCTAACGATGAGATCCTGGGAGCAACACTTCTTTGGCTGTGTCTCGGGTTCAATTAGAGTGGAGGGTGAGGGCGGTTACCCAGAAAATTTAAAGGAAAACAATCTCGTTTTTCTCTAAATGAACAGGCAGGTTCAGCTCAGTCACATTGTCCCTTTAACGCCAGTGTGTGCCTGTTGGTGGGTAGAGTCTGGCCACCAGAGGCAACATGTTTGCTGGATGCCAAAAGACCAGTGCTAAAAATTCAAACCCAAGTGACAGACATTTTTTTACAGAGGTGCTGGGGTGGGTTCTGCACAGACATGTTAGTGGGTGGTGAGAAAAGAAATCGCCTCTCTATCAAGGCCATGGCCATCTTCGGGCTAGCGGTCTGGAGAAGGCGTCTCTAGCCTCGGTCTCCCCAAGGAGGACAGACTCCCAGACTGAAAGAGACCGGAGACCGCCATGCTGAGCGGAGCGAGCCAGCCTCAGGAAGTTAACTCAGGCATGCTCCTGCCCTCTGTGCGACCTAAAGGTGAACGTAGATAAACAGATAAAGGAGAGATGGCAGGAAGATGGCCTTTCCAGGTGGGGACGCTGATCAAGCGGAGGAGGAGGAAAGGAAAGGAAGCATGGGGATGAAATTAACGAAAATATATTGTACGCCTGGAGCAGTGCGGCAAGAGCAACTGTTCTGTGTCGCCGATGTGAGAAGACGAATTACACCTCTGACTGACGTGGTGTGGAGGGTCCAGCCCTGGGCGGGTGCGTGAGTCAAGTCTCCTCCCTGCATGTGCTCTGCAGGCCGCTCTGGAGTCCCGTGGGGTATAGCTGGGCACAGCTGTGTCCTGGGGAGGAGAGGACCACGGAGTACAGAGTAGCTGTGGACACCCGCCCTGCGGAGAGGCAGTCCAAGGTCACTGCGCTCTTACGCCGTGGGACCTGCGGCAGGCCACACCTGCGCATCCCCCGCATCCTGGACGTGACAGAAACCTCCGGTCCTCCTCGCAGTCCTGGGGTGGACACTGTGCATGTGTGTCCCCATTTTATCTCAAAATCGCTTCTAAAATCTCATGGATTCTCGCAGTATCACTATGATCCCAAGGGTAAAAATGATTAACAGTTACAATCCGAGAAGTGCTAGGTGGCTTCTGACCTACTCTTTCTACAGTTCATCGTTCTTCACAAAGCGCAAAGCGATTGGTGGCAAATGCGTGAGCATCAAGTGGTGATGACACAAAACTCGTCACAGGAGCCAGGGCTCAGGAAGGAGCCAGAGGGTGTCCGGCATTTGCTGCTGCACTCGGCTTCCTGGCTGTCGAGAAGCCACATGTTCAGACACAGAAGGAAGTGCTTGGGACCTGTGCTGTGGCAAGGGAAAAAAACACAAGATTTCATTTATTTAATTTTAAAAACAAAATGATGTTTCAGAGTCGAGCGTTCAGGGCTTGCTTCCCGATGCCTGACAGAAAGCCTCTGAGCATCTGCTGTTCTGGAGATGCGGGGTCACCGGTCGTTGTGCCCTTCGGCCACACAGGGAGGTGGGGAGAAAGGCCGGACAAACCCCAGTGTGGCCGGCTGCTGTCCGCAGCGCACATTTAGTGTGATGTTGTTATTCACTGGACTTTCTCTGAACAGTGAAAACGAATAAACTGCGCTCTTAAGAAAGTTCTGAAAAGAGCAAGAAACTGCCTCTGACTGGCCCTGCTGATGTGTAAGCAAGTTCTCAGTGCCTGGGTTCACTGGACAGCCCAGGTGAGTGTCCTGCCCTCGGGCCTCAGTTTCTCTCCTCTCTTGGTGCACACCAAGGGGCCCACACTCCCCAGGCCCACGACGGGAGCGACCGCTTCCCAGGCGCCGCAAGGACTCCGTCTTTCCTGCCACCACTGTGCGGAGGGAGCTCACCTGAGACACTGCAGAGACAGTCGGCCGGGGCCTTGCCGATGACGTCCTGCGTCTGCTCGGCCAGCGGCTTACACAGAGGAGGCCAGCGGCTTACACACAGGAGGCCAGCGGCTTACACAGAGGAGGCCGGCAGCTCCTGCCTGAGTGATGGTGGGTGGTCGTCCTTCTTCCCATCTGGCTTGTTCCTGGGGAGCGGACATTTCCAGCACACGTGGCCGTGGACACACTGGTCAGCAGTGACACTGGACTAGGCAGGTAGGAGAAGCGCACTGTACTTTTTGCCCAGCATGTGAACACAGCTAGCAGTTGAGGCCGGACATCAGAGATGTACATCTTAACACCTTTGAGAGTGAATTTCAAATATTCTCATCACCAAATATGTTAAATATCTGTGGCAGTAGGTATGTTAATCAGCTTGATTTAGTCATTCCTCATTGTATTCAAAAATCATAACATCCCTGCACCCCATGAATAATTTACAGCTCTAATTTGTCAGTGTATAATAAAAATAAATTTTAAAAATTCAACAGTAATGCTGGATTAAAACACCTTTGAAAACATAAATTCAGAGCAGACACCATTGGCTTTCACTGGGGAGGGACTGAGGGGAAGCCTGCCCAGGCCCAGCACGCCCATCACTGCAGGGCCGGTGTTTCCCAAAGCAAGACACTGATCCTGCCTCCCTGGAAGTTTTCATTAGGATTAGATGAGTTACTTTGTATCAAACATCTGGAAAGGCATGCCACGATTGGCTACTTTGCAACTCTCGCCTTTGGATTTCAATGTCTTAAGTCTGGATATTCCACTAGGATAAGGAACGGACAGGATCTGCTCCTCACCCTTCTGAAGGCTTGCCGGTCTTCAGGGGGAGCCTGGGAAGACGCCGCACACCTGAGGGAGGGTCAGTGGCGCGCAGTGGGTCTCCTGGAGGGTGGCCTGGGCCCGGTTGCTGGGTGCTGGTGAGGTGAGGATTTGCAGCCAGGGATGGAAACCGAATCAGCAGGACTCAGTGCAGATGGACTAGGCTGGGCTGTGAGAGGGAGGGAGATGGGTGGGGGCTTCATCTTGGGCTTACTACGAGAAGGTCCGCCTGTACCTTGCGAGGTCACTTACCTTTCACGCAGTTGAACCGAGGCCGCCTGCACGCTGCGTGCAGAGGCCGGATGCCAGCAAGCGTCCTTCAGGACTCCTGCCTGAACACGAGGAGCAGGGTGAGCTTCAGACCCTCTTCTCTTTGCCTACTGCCTGCTGCCTTACTCGTAATCGTCCGAACTTTCCACCCTCCACCCGTCATGTAGATTATGGCTCCTAAACTACGCTGTTAACAATAATTCCATATTTTCACACTTTGTATGATTGGCACATTGAGATATTTGTCCTAGTAGCTTGACACTAAGTCTTACCCTCTCTTTAACTGTTTTCTCATCTGTATCTGGAAATTAATACTCGCATCTCTTATAGAGGGTTGCTGAACAGATTTAGTGACAGTCACTGTAAGCCCTGTGTACGTGCCTGTGACACGGTGTGATTTCAGTACATTTTAGCTGTTATGATTACTACTATTACTGCTAGTCTACATAAACTCCTTAGGAAATGTATGATTAATTTTGTGCATCTGTAAAATAATGTTAACTCCCTCTGAAGAAACCAATGTAAAGTATTGTTTTATTTAGAATATTGTGTCTTATGTGGTCAACTAGGACTTAAGAAAAAAGCAGATGTTGGATACATTGCACCAAAAGCAATCACTTGGTCTTTTCATGTTACACAATGTCAAATATTCAGAATGTAGGAACATGTGTCCCTGAAGGTGATCCCTTTCAAATTCACCCTCAATTTTGTATTCAGAAACCTGCTACTACTTTGTATGCATGAAGCAGTGTAATTATCTCTTACCTATTTATACTGCACTACAATCAGAAAGGATTTGAGCTAGATTACAGTAAAAGGATCAGAGATCATAATTCATTTAAACAAAAGTAACAGAACCAAAGCCAATAAAGGAAGAGAGAGAGTATGTAGAGATTTTATAAATATTTTATGGTATTTAAAATGAGGAATTTTTCATAATTACTTGAGACTACCTCACAGTCTTCCGATTGATCATCCTGAAACATCTGACAAGCACTGGTAGGAGAGCTGACCTCAGACTAGCCCCAAGAGCCGGCAGCATGATCCCCAGCCCAGGCTGAGCACAGTCTGCGGACACCCTGGGTGCCCGGCTCCACTCCGCCCAAACCCACGCCAGGGCTTTCTCTCCATCGTATTTGTTGCTCTGGTTCCATGTTACATCATGGCTGTCTTCACAGAGAATAGATTCAGGAGTGAGAAATGTTTGTAGATCTATCAAAATTGCAACATACACAGAAAATTTTAAAAATATAAACTATGCACTTGTAGTCAAAGCACAAAAAACAATATTGATAAATGCTTCTGCAGTGTTACGAAACTGGTATCTCTTTCCATCAGGCCAGCACCACACCGTGAGTGCCTACGAGCCGTTGGCTCAGAGTTGGCTGGTTTTCAGCTCCGTGTTATTAGGACTAGTCCTCACAACACAAGTCCAGTTTCCGCCTCTGGGGGCGACTCCTGCACATTCCAGGAGGTTCCTGGGAGCGTGAGGGGCCATGAGCAGGATGGAAGCCTGCCCGTGTCCACACCCCAGGGCCCTCACCATCCTCCCTGTAACAACTGATAGTTGAAAGTTTGCATCTGCTCATCTGTGACTCTGAATCTCCCAAGCTGGCATGCAGAATGTGCTACTGTGGCTCACACTGGAGTTACTGAGGACGACACTGTGGACACATACACACGTGCTGAACAAGTACACCTCACCCCGCTGATTAATCATCCTCTGTGCTAAGCTCAGCAATTTCTTAAATAGGCTTTAGTGAAAATAAATAGCTCCATGTAATATTTTGAAGACTGCTGTTATAAAAGCCCCGTGAGCCCCAGTGTCGGGTGCATAAGGCATCCTTTGTACACTGCTCTGTCAGGATCTCCAAGATGGAGCCTCAGACCTTGTGAATGACTCAGCGTGGATTGCATCTCCCCCTCTGCCATTCATCCCCGCCCGTGACTCTGGAGCTCCTGACTGTCGGCTGAGAGCGCAGACCCAAGTCAGGCCGGGAGGTCCCACAGCCACCTCTCCTCTGCGCAGCCGTGGAAACTCGCACACGCTTCCACTGTGACATGCCTGTTTTCTCCACCATGAAGAAGTATCAGGGGACCTGCTGATGTACAGGATTAGTCCTGGCGATGCTAGCAGAGTGCCTGCCAGTAGTAAGTGCTTGGAAAGTGTGTTATGCATATCGTACTGGCACCATGTAAGAGCTGAAATCTCTCAGTGTTCCCTGGCCACTGTGCCAGAACTGTCCTGGGCTGGGTCTGATCTCCAGGGCAGGTCCAGGAGCGAGGCCATGTATGGGGCACAGGGCAGGAGGTTTTCCTGGAGTTGTGCCAAGCCTGGCCAACGGGCATCTGGTCCACAGAGCTCTGCTGTTGGTCCTGATTGATAGTAAAGAAAAACAAAGATAAAACATCTGCAGAAGCTGCCTTCCCAGGTCAGGAGGCAGCAGACAGCCTGTGTCTGACCGTGGAGGTGGTTGTTTGCACTTCAGAGGCAGCAAAATTTTTAATTTCTAAGAAAAGCCATTCTAGTAAAACTAGTTTTAGATTCATAAATGACAATATTTCTGGGTAGCAAAATATGAATTTTCACATAGAACGTTTATGGAAAGTTTAATCATATTGATTGAATAAAGCAAACCAGCTTTTACAGCACAGGATATTTCAGTGAATAAAGTTACCAAAAGGACGAATGTTTTCTCTTGATCTTCACCTTGGAGTTAATTTACATAAAACTGCTCTTCACCCTCTTGAGCAGGGACACTTGATTTTTTCTTTCTTCCTCCTTGTGGTGCAAACCCAGACGCTGTTATCCCATATCACTGATTACAACCTGTCAGAGCCCGTTTGGAAAGCGCCTTCATCAGTGCCAAGTTGCTGGGCTGGCTCTGGCGTGAGGGCCGCCATGTGAGGCCCCTGGCGTGGGCTGTGCAGGGCGGCATGGGCGAGCGAAGCCCTGCTTGCTGCACAAGGCTTGGTCTGTCTGTCCTTCTTCGGGTTTTGGTTGTTTGTTTGGTTTTGTTTTCTCCCAGAACTGGGGATTGAACTCAGGATCTTGCGCTGACCAGGCAGGCACCGTGCCACTGAGCTATATCTCCAGTTGGTGTCTGTCCTTGAGCTTTTCCCCGCTCTGCGTCGGCTCCTGTCCTGTAAGTGTAAAGAGACAATGAAGGCAGGGGCTCAACAGCATCCCCAGAAAGAATTCACTGCCCGGGCAGGGCAGGCCTGGCCGCACAGAGGCAGATCGACCCGGAGGGCCTGGGCAGGGCTCAGTGCTCGGGAGTGCAGGACACCCGTGCTCAGTTCCGTGTTGCTCGCGGTCTGTATATGAGCGGAAGGCAGCCTTTCCTGGGCTGTGTGCCCGAGAGCCCACTGTTGCAGCACAGGCGTAAACGGGAAGCCACTGTGCAGCCCAGCCGACACTGTGCAGCCCGGCAGACACTGCAGCCCGGCAGACACAGCAGCCCGGCAGACACTGCAGCCCAGCCGACACTGTGCAGCCCGGCAGACACTGCAGCCCGGCAGACGCTGTGCAGCCCGGCAGACACTGCAGCCCGGCAGACGCTGTGCAGCCCGGCAGACACTGCAGCCCGGCAGACGCTGTGCAGCCCGGCAGACACTGCAGCCCGGCAGACGCTGTGCAGCCCGGCAGACACTGCAGCCCGGCAGACGCTGTGCAGCCCGGCAGACGCTGTGCAGCCCGGCAGACACTGCAGCCCGGCAGACGCTGTGCAGCCCGGCAGACTGCGGCCCTTTCCTCCGTGGAGCTGCCCGCCCACTCCTGCTCCTGCTCTTCCCTGCACAGCCTCCTTCACGCTTCCTCTTCCTCCTTGTAGAATCTGGGACAGAGCTGGAGCGTTTGCAGTGGGGCAAGGAGGAGCAAACTTGTGATCCCAGCACACCTGGAGGCTAAGGCAGGAAGATGACAAATCTGAGCCCAGCAGAGGCAGCTTAAAGCGTAGTCAGACCCTGTCTCCAAAAGAGAAGTTAGAGAAGGCCTGGGGATGTCACTCAGTGTTCCCCTAGACTAGAAAAATTCCTTCCTGTTCTGTCAGAGTGAGGGGTTAGTTGAAAGCTCATTTCTTAGCCAGGGTTCACAAGGGCCAGCTCAGCAGGCGGAAGAGGCCACGCAGGTAGAGATCACGGCCTATGAGTAACGCCTTTGTGGTGCTGAGCTGGGACGGGCACCGCTAGACACATGTCCCCACGCTGCCCCCAGTTCGAACAGTAAGGAGCCGAGCAGTCGTAACCAGGCTGCAAACGCTGCAGTCAGAGCACTGTCCACAGTGTCATCGGGAGCTGTGGGGCCCCGCAGCCACAGACGCCTGCGCGGGATGTGCTCAACACTGTTCAACAAAGGGGCGCGGTGATGCCCTGAGCCCGGGGTCAGGCCACAGCATCTCTGCTGCTGCGAGTGCAGGTGCCATTGTGGCCATCTGTGCTGGATGCCGTGGGACCCTGCAGTGGGGGCCTGCACCAGCCTGGTGGCTCAGCATGGAAACCCACCACACACTGAACACCTGCAGGAGGCTCACTCTGTGGGGTGAAGGGGAGCTGACTTCTGAGGCACACCCTGACTCGGCACAGGGCACACACCGTTTCCACCACTGCAGAGCACCCCCAGGGCCCCTCCAGGACTCCTGTGCTGCAGCAGGGTGTCCTCGTGAGCAGCTGCGCCGGAGGCTGGGGAATGCTCGCCTTTGCAGAGGCCAAGAGCAGATGTCTGGCTTCCAGACAGGACCAGCTCCATGGCACTGTGACAGCGCTTGCCACGAGTTACCCAGAGGCCACAGCGTGATGCTGAGAGGTCCACAGAGAGGACCGCAATCACCTGACTTTCCCCTCCTGGCCTGAGCTGCCTGGGCCTGCCACATGCTAGCATCATGCTTTCTGTGACCTTCCCAGCACAAGCCCTAGTCTTTGCGTGAATGACTCAGAGGTCTCTGTGCCCTTGTCTCCATGTAACCTGCAGTCACTGACTTTATCCAGCACACTGCTCCGTGTCAACTTCACCTTCTGCTTGCGATCTAGACTTAGATCAGTCCCTCTAGCGCTGAAATGTTTGACAGAACTCATTTCCAAATACCTTCAGGTATTTAACCCTTTCCACGTGGGATTTTTAAGTCTCTGTGTTAACATATGTGCCCTGGTAGAATTCAGCCTTTCTATTTCTTTTAGTATCTGATTTTGTTAGATCAAGTCACAGGGCTGTATTCTGAAGGACTCACTTTTGCAACCGTCGAAGGTGGAGCATTCTCTCCTCCTTCACCGTGCAGCTTCAGATCTTCGGCGACCCCACGTGCTGTGGTGGAGCTTGATCCCTGGACTCCGGGGAAGTGCCAGCCTCAGAGAAGCAGGCTCTGGCAGGGAGTAGCTACGTCACTAGGGCTGTGCCATCAAAGGGGGTGAGATGATGCTCTGCCCATGGCAGGTACAAAGCAAGGAGCCAGGTGGTCAGGGGCTGAAGCCACTGAGCCCCGAGCCAGACACATCTTCCCTCTTCATGCCCCACTCTCTGTTACACTGACAGCCCGTCTGCGTCTAAACTTTTTTCATTCTCCAGACTCCAGAGCCAGACTGAGTCCTGCCACACCTCCCGTCACTTTTAATCAGTATTTCTATCAATGTCAAAAGGAAAGCATTGCAGAAGTGCTCTGGGATTGTCCACTGAGCAAAACACCCTGTGTCCAACATGAAAACACGAGTTAGTGAGGAAACAGAGTCTCTCGCCTCTGCGGCTGATTTGTCTCACAGTGCCACATGCTGCGCTCTCGGAGGGCCTACCATTTTGGTAGATAAGAGTAAAGCATCTCACTTCCAAAATGGAAATAAACCTCAAAGAATGGAAGACATAAAGATGTTTTGGTCACAGATTTTCACAAAACAAGTTCTCTTGGGTCTGAATTCAGAGGACATTCTCCTGGCCATTTGGGGAAGAAAAGGCTCCTCTCCTTCCAACTGCCGCACCCTTCCAGGACCTAACAGCGCCCAGACAGCCCGGGCAGCGTGTGCGCTCCAGGCCTGGCCCGGCCCTCGGAGCCCAGAATTCTGTGTCTGACACCACCTTGGGCGCAGGGGCCTCGTGGGCAGGAGCCCAGCTCCCAGGATGCAGCTTCTCTGGTGCTCTGGAGACCCTTTTGCTCCCACGTGTCTGAGCCACGCTGCCCCGACGGGTCCCTGGCATCTGCGGGACTTGTCTCATGGGGGTTCTCCCTTCTCCCCAGGAAGTTTGTGCTCCCCTCACTCAGTCAGGCTTCCCTGCCCCTGACAGAAACGCCTCTCTGGGATTCCAGAAGTGGAGGGAAAAGGTTTTGGGCAGCACGCGTGTTGGGTTTTGCTCCTTCTCGATAGAAACCAGCCTTGTGCCAGCAGCTCACAGCCTCAGAAGAAAAAATATATGTGCTGCAGCTCACAATGTCCCCAGCATGTGCAGGGTGAGCTTACCACTCTCAGCTGGTTTTTCCGAGGTTAACATAGTGTCTGTTTCACTCAAGACACAGACGACCCAAGGCCAGCCTGACTGGGTCTTCACTCCACAAGGGTGTCGGTGACCCGGTGTTCAACGAAGCCCTCTCTGCTCTTTGCACTCACAGAACTGTATCAAGTCTGTCTGAAATGTGCTTGCACAATAATCTAATTTATCTTGCTCTAAGTAATTTGATTAGACCGCAGTCAAACTGAGAAGAATGCGTAGACAATTTCGCCTTGTTGCATCTGCATTCATCTCATTTGCTGTTTTGTTCTAAAGATGCAGCGGGGTTATCTGGGCACACAGCAACCGATCCAGAAATGTCCTGCCAGCTTGGGAACGCAAGGACTACTGAGGTGTGCTTGGCTCCGACTGCTGGGCCAGAGTCCCTCAGGCTGGTAGTGTATAAGCAACAGACATGTATTTCTCACAATTCCAGAAGATGGAAGTCGAGGTCTGGTGAGGCACTTTCCTCCTCGTCCGGGGCCTTCGTCATATCCCATGGGCAGGGAGAGCAGAGAGCTCCCTGGGTCCCATTCCCGGGGGCTCCACCTTCTCGCCCCACTCACCTCTCCAAGTCACAACATCCAGGTAGCATCGCTTAGGGTAGGATTTCAGCACACGCCTGTGAGGCGTGGAGGATAAGCTTCAGTCAGAGGTGGGCCGGGCTGGTGAGGGCACCTCAGCAGGGAGCAAGGCCTTGCCCTTTGTCTTCTGGGTCTGGGTGTCTGGGACGGGTGGATGAGAGCACGTGGCACCGTACCAGCAGATTATTTCACCTTCAGCTCAGCTGGGGGAGCAGTGTCAAATCTTTGCTCATGGATGTGTCCCTTTTCCCTCTTTTGCTCATGAAATGTCCACAGTTCACCCGGCTTCCCCCAGGCCCTGGGCGGTGGCTCCGCAGAATGCAAACCTGCTGCAAACACGGACGTGGGTAAACATCACCGCTGCACGTGGCTTGGCTTCCTCTTGGCATTTTGTCCCACTTCTGTTTTGCCACAATGCCAGGCCGAACCAGCTCACACAGGAACGTGGGCCCTGTCTTCGGCGCATCTCACTTCGGTGCCCTTCCTTGCTCCAGCGCCCCCTCCACCAGCAAACCCTGAGCCCCACCCGTGGATGGCCAGGCTCTGGCCCTTCCTGTGCCCTCCACTGCCAGGCAGCCGAGGCCTGGGGTCTCCAGCGCCACACCCCTCCTCGCTCTGGTAACGTGAAGCTGGAGCAGCAGTCATAGGATTTTGTGATTTAACTGGCAGTCTCTTCCTTGTTGTTATGACATTTACCGATGGTAAATGTCCAGTTCTTACTGTTACAGGAGCCTTCCCCTGAAGAATAAATTTTGCTTAGTCCGTATGCAGAAACTGGGTTTTCATAGACTTTTAAGGCCTTTCTTTGAGACGGTCACTTGGGACGCAGTGTGATAAAGTTACTCTCTGGCTGACAGGCTCCACGCAGGACACTCAGAATCATCGCCGGATGCAAAGAAAAAAGGAAAACCTGGCACCCACCGCTGAGCGGAAGAGCCTGTGGCTGCGCCAGCCTGCCGCCCCCACACCGAGGCCGGGCCTCCCTGCTGGCTTTCCCTCAGCACTCCACGTGTTCTCTGGAGAAAGGGGCCGAATCGATGGTCTCAGTGGGTTATACGTTTTTCAAGCAGGTTTTAACCGTGTGTGGAGAAGTTCAGCACTTGGTGTAATCTAATTTTCCCAGTTTCCTCTAATGCAAATGCACTATGCTTTGTGCATAAAAATTTGACAAATATGCAATAAAAGAATGGAATTTGACATGGGTTTTTATTTTAAGAGTCACCAGTCCACTCACATATTTTTTGTTGTTTTTATTTATTCAATAGATTTCAAAGTTAGATGTTTGCTATTTGGCCTCAGGGTTCGCTGGCAATTCAGAATGCGAAGCTAAAAGCATTTCATGATGAAAAATGTCAGGGTCACTTAAATGCACGAGGAAGAAAACAGAAACACAGCCGCCTCGCAGGCTGCCCACTCCTTCCTGAGCGGGTCTCGGAACTGTCCGGGCTCTCGGTTAAACTCAGCTCTGCATCTCCTCATCAGCATCTCCCGTAGGATCCTCTAACACTGCTCTGTTCTTTTTTGCTGCTTGATTTCTGAATGGTAGAATTCTATGTACTTTCCTGATTAGGATATGTTTGTTAGTAAAGAATTGAGCCTGAGAAACATGTTAGCAGTAAATATATATTTTTGTTTTCTTCTAAGTGTATTATAAGCCAGTCTTGTAAGGGAAATACGTTTAAATAATCAGTAAAACTTTTGGTGTTTCCCATGGACTAAAAGTTATGAAAGCCCTTGTCCTGAGAGTCGCCTGTGGGCCCGGTACTGAGGAGGTAACCTGTACAAGGTGCCCTCCGAATCCCCACGACAACCGTCTGGCCCATGTGATGATCTCCATTTTACAGACGGGAAAACAAGTGTCAGTTATTGTCAGAGTCCGGATCTAAATCCAGATCTGTTGGCCTGCAACATGTTCTCATTTTACCACACCATGCTGATTCTCTGAAAGAAGATGGCGAGGACCTGCACTTCCAAGAAAAAGATTAAAAAGTTACTTTTTGAGGCAGTTGTCACCATAGTACATGTCCCTGAGGGACCAAGATGATTCCCTAGGATCAGTGAAGGGAGTGTTATCACTACCTTGTATGTGAAAAGAAAGACGGCCCTGGATGAAGCTGTGGAAAGACGCAGGGGCTGAGCTGCGGTGAGCGAGGAGGCGTGGCGTAGGCGGCGAGGGCTTCGGGCCGCAGTCTGTGGTGAGCCAGGCACGGGGGGACGTTGGTGTCCTCGTGCTCCTGAGGCCGGCTCATCCTCGCAGAGATGCCTGGCTCCTCTGTCTGGCCTCTTAGGGAGCCATCCTTCCCTTGATGGTACCTGGCTTGGTTCTGATAGAGTAAGCAAGGAAACTGGGGGGTTGTGGTTGGTGCTTTGTGTACACCCCTCTCTCACCCTACACCCAGCAGGCTTGGCAAAGCCGCTGCTTGGTCTGCCTCTCGATGGTAATCCGCTGGCCCATGGATCCTTTAGGTACCTGAGCGGGCATCACTGGCAGCCCAGCTACCAAGAGTTCTTAGGACCAGGCAGGAATTTCCAGAGTGGACGTGAACGTAGCAGTGTCTTCCACTGCTAAGTCAGAAACAGAGTGTGAAAGGAGACAGAGCGCTTTCTCTTTTCGCTGACGGCCCTCTCCCCCAGGAAGTCAGAGGTGTGCATGCTGCTTCCTCATCGAGGGCGCAGGTCCAGGAGCAAGAGCGAGGACGAGGCTCAGCACACTCCACGAAGCGGGGAGGCCGGGCCAGTGGAGATGGTGCTATCTCAGCCCCGCTTGCGTGGGCAGAAGAGGGAAGCGTGTCTGGGTCAGAGTTCTTGACTGGCCAAGGACAACACTTCCGTAGTACTTCTGGCTGCTTATGAGTGGACACCCATAGGTCTGTCTTGAGTGTTAGTGGGGGTCCAGGGTGGGAGGGATAAGGGGCACAGTGTGGGCCTGAGGCAGAGGCCTGGGTTATAGCCAGGTGGTGTGGGACACAGGCTGTGCAGAGTCAGTGACGACTGTCACCAAACTAAGTGACCAGGGCTCTGAGATCCATGCAAAGCTTCTGGCGGGGACTGTAAGAGGGTGCGTGTGTGCACACAGACGACACACAGACACACAGACACACAGACACACACACCAGCCCTATCAACATGAAGAAACTCACACCCAGCTCTCCAGGATAAGAGCTCACTCGGGAACTCGTGGCGTTATCTCCTCTGGACACAGGTGCAGCGTGCGAGAGTGCCGGGCCTCGCTCTCACAGCGGGGACCAGCCTCATGCACGTGGCACCTGCGACCCTAAGTCTCAGTGTTCACGAGGCTTTCTGGTGGCTCACTTGGATCCTTCCACCTGATAAAAAAAAAGAAGCAGCTTGGATCCCACAGAATGAAAGAACAGATTTGGATCCATATAGACAAAACCTAAGGGAAAGAAACCCCCGTTAATGTTAAACCCCTTGAGGTATAGATTTGCCTTGGGCCTGATAATCTTCTTACATGGGAGTCTAATTAATACTTGGATGCAGAAAAAAAAAAAAAGAAGAAGCTTTTTTGCACAGAGCTCCAAGAGATATTTGCCTGACTGCCACAAACAGGAGTGTCACCAGTGGGTGCTCCTTGGCTCTGGGCATGGGGGGCTGGGCAGGATACACAAGTGCCCTTTATGCATACTTACGTGATCGTGTTGTCCTCACCCAAGAAGCAGGATCACACCAGAGACCGCAGAAGTGTGGATTCACTCTCACTGAAACCAGCGCATAACTGTTTCACTCCCAGGGCAAAGAATTACTGAGTGGTGTGATTATGTAACTCTGCACTGAAATTCTTCCTTTTAAAAGATTATATCTTACTAATAAGATAAGAAAACAGGATATAACTTGTGGTTTATTTTTATCATATTTTGAGTATCTAATTTGTAGCATAACTTTATTCCTAGCATTGGGAAGTCTGTTTCTGTAGCGAACAAAGTGCTGGTGATAATGTTTCTGTCAGTCTTTATGAATACAAGCCCGTTAGAACAGGTACTCAGCTCCTAGCAGCGCTGTCCTGCTCGAGACTCATGCATTTTTCATTGTCTGATCCTTCTGAATTTAACGTGGCTAAGATGTCCTTTTAAATGCATAAATAAAGAAGATGAGAATGTGCATCATAACCTCCTCTCCATTTCTGCTACTAAAATTACCGAGCTATGTGTCTTATGTTGGGCTGCATCTGGGGTGCTATTCTGTATTCTATATGAATAACCAACAGCTTGCTGTGCAAAATTTCACCCTGTACCATATTTGGCATCATTTTTGCAAGATAGCACCTTACCAGGCTTGTTCAAAAATGCACCAGAAAATAGCTTATTAATCTCGGTGTCTGACTGGCAGATGGAATACAGTGAAAGCAAAGCTATTTTGTCTTTCAGAGCTAGTAGTTTGTCGAGATAAGATAAGCAACCATCTTTCAAATTGTGCAAGACTTTCCCTTCTCGTGGACAGTGCCTGTGTACGTGTCAGTCCATTCTGTTTATTGAGCTTCTGTTTCTTCTCTGTCCAGCAGCCCTGAGGCACTAGGAACACGAAGGTGAATCCAGTGCATTTCTGTCTTTTCAGGAGCTCGTGAGCTCTCAGTACGGTGAGTGCAGGTAGAGATGGAGACACTCAGATGGGGACCCTTGACTCAAACGAAACCACAGAGCGTGGCTCACAGGGCCGCCTGGCTGAGGAGTTAGGCAGAGAGACCACAGGACACAGCAGTGGTGACCGAGGGGAAACGTGGGCGGGAGAAGCAGGGTGATGGGAAATGAGTGAGGCCCAAGGCAGAAAGCAGGACGCTGTTCCGGGGCCCGCGCGGTCAGAGGGATTTGTCGTCTGCTAGTGGAGGCCCAAGGCAGAAAGCAGGACGCTGTTCCGGGGCCCGCGCGGTCAGAGGGATTTGTCGTCTGCTAGTGGAGGCCCAAGGCAGAAGGCAGGACGCTGTTCCGGGGCCCGCACGGGCAGAGGGATTTGTCGTCTGCTAGTGGAGACCGCAGGACAGCGGATCATGGGTAGTGAGTAGAATGCCAACTTTGGGTACTTGGGCTTCTCATACTTTTACCCTTCATTCCCCCATCATTGGCTGTGATGGCTCTGGTGGCAGGCCGCGGTAGCCGGCTCCTCCAGGACGGAACTGAGGGACAGCTCCTGCCCTTCCTTCCTGTCCTATGCATGGCCAATGACCATAATTTATATTCTTCAGCCAGTCACACTGGCCGCAGCTGAGTGACACGGCCACTAATTGAAGTAGAAATTGGAGACAGCAGATCTGCTGTTCTGTCTGGGTAAAGGCCAGGAACAGGTGGCCCGGACCTCTCAGTCAGTCACACATGTGGCGTCCTGATGGAAGTGCTTGTCAGAGAGCAGTCTGGCCAGCGTTTTCTACTCTGTCCCCACCGTTTCCAGAGTATTTCTGAAAAGCAGCCACTTGGGTGAGCAGAATGTTTTCGGAAGCACCTGGCCTAGCGTAGCAACAAAGAAGCCAGGGTTCGGGATGACGTCACCAGGTTTCCCTCTCAACTTCCCGATGTGACCTCAGGGTGGCTGTCTGCCCTATAGCATCGCTTAGCTATAGAATGGGCCGATACAATGCTGCCTTTCAGCGCACTCTGTGGATTACACGTGTCTGTAAGAATAAATTTAAGTCCACGGTTTGGCACATAATGAGGACTTATTAAATATGAATTATGATTGCAATTTCACCTTTACTGATTCCATTTCATAGAAAGTTGTGAGAAACTTGGTTCCCAACTCGGCGTACAGTAGCTGCCTGGTGGCCGGGGCTGTCTCAGCGTCTTTCCGTGTGGTAAGTGGCCGATGCGAGGCTGCTCGCCAACGTGCTGCAGATATGCCCAGGTGACTGAAGTCTTGTTCTCTTACATAAGAAGTCTGTGGTCTTGTGTGGCTTGATTTTGCTCAGAAAGGCACAAGACATTACCAGGGTCTTGAATGCCACGGGTCATTCCTGAGGCACGGGGGTGAGCAGGTCACGGCAGAGGGCTCTGCCTTCTCCCCGCGGCTCACTCTCCAGCCTGGCATCCTCAGGCGGACCCAGCAGCAGGCACAGCTCCTTATGAGCCAGCACTCACCACTTCCCCTCACGGGAGGACGTGGTCAGCAGTCGGGCGTGACCTCCAGGGCAGCCCGCACTCTGCTGCACACTGGTGTGGTCACTTCCTTCTTCCACCATTACTATTGCTTCCTGGGGACCCGGTCACACTTCTCTGAAGGGCTTTTGAATTTCAAAGCCAGTCTGTCTCCCTGCTCCCCGTGCACCTTCTCCCCGCCGCTCTCCCTCTGGGAAAGCTGTCTTCCTTTGGTCTCCACGACCTCATGATTGTGGTTCTCCCCACACAGCCAGATCTTGCCTTTTAAAGGCCATGCTCTCTTCGCCTTCTGCTCGTTCTTTCCACCTCCAGCACCACTCGGGGTGCTGACTGTCTCCAGCTCCCCTGTGATACATTGCCCATTTCTGGGACTTCAGCCGTCACTTCCGCGTGCCCGTCTCCTGACTGAGCCCTCTCCAGCCGGGACTTCAGTGCTGCTGGATCATTCGGAAGCCCTCTGTTGTCTTTCGCTAAGACCTGCTCCTTTCCACGGTTTTCATCAGAGGACATTACATTTCTCTTGGCCCTAAAAACCGTTGATCCTGCTTCTTCTCTTACCTTGGCCTTTCCTTTAAGTCACGCTTCCCATCTTATAAAGTGCTACACGAGCCCACACCCCAGGACTCTGCAGTGCGCTCCCGTCTCTGCCTCTGTACATGGTTGTCCTGGCTGCAGACACACCGGAGATCACACATAACCTCCATGGTCTGAAGAAAGTGAAGGACAGGTCAGAGCGTCATCACCTTGCAGGGAGGGAAGTGATGGAGGGAGAGAACACAGCAGAGACCCCCCCAGAGGGCAGGCAGATGGCCAGGCGTGCACAGAGGCCCCGAGCCCGGGCCCGGTGGAGTGCAAGTGGCGCCGTGGGCCGGGACTCGGGCTCACCAAGGACAACAGGAGGGAGAACAGAGCAGACGTCGGGGCCCAGGCAGGGCGGCAGGACGGCACCTCAGTGACCAGATGCTGTACAGCCACGGCCAGCTGTGTGCCTGGACAGCGCTGAGCTCTCCCTCACCCGTTCCACCGTGGACACTGCCCGGGACAGCCGCCTCTGTGTGTGCTGAGGGCTGGCATGGCTGGCCAGAGTGCAGGCGCCAACTGCCTCCCCTCAGCTGTCCCTCAGGGTGGTGGCAGAGCTGGCCGGGCTCTTGTGTCCCTTGTCTCAGGTCAGCTTTCACCACAGGCTGTTCAAACACCAGAAGTAGCAGAGCTTGAGGCTCAGGAGTAGATGCCAGGGCAGCCTCCGGCTCTGAGCAGAAGTTATCCAGCCAGGGTGGTCGGGGAGCACCAGCCTTGTCTTTGCAGACACCCTCAGATCCTGCAGGGGCTGTGGCGGGGCTGCCTGCAGCAGCTGGCCTGTCACACTCATGTCCTCGACTTTCTAGGTCTGAGTCCAGGGTGCGGGCCAAAAGCAGACACAGGTTGACCTCAGGGCAGTGTCAGCAGGGCCCGGGCCTGGGTAGTTTCTCCTCCTTGAGAAAGCAGACAGACGGAGCAACATCGGAACGGTCAGGACTCTGCTCCTTCCAAAATAATGGACTCCCAGCTGCCGCTGGGAGGAAGTAAGGCCACAGCCCTCTGTCAAGCCTTCTGTTTGGAAATGCTGCTGCTACTTGCTTTGTATTGATGTTCCTAAAAATAAACCAGGAGAGTCAGAGGAGCCTTGGGGAGGGCAGAAGTCTGCTTTTTATTCCCAGTTTCCCCGTGTCCAGCACCTGTGACCAGGCATCCTACGTGGCCACTTCATTTCTGCGCAGACTGACCCTTGGACTCAAGTTTGGTCCCTGCTGCAGCGGTCTGCAGGGCCAGGGCCTTTGGAAAGGGCACCAGAAACAGGTGCATGACTTGAAAGGTGCAGATCAGCTTCAGGAATCAGTGTGTGACGTACCCGTGCGGCATCCTGCGGGCAGAAGACAGCAGAGCCCCGAAGCCTCAGAGTGGATGGGGTGGCCCTGGATTTTCAGGGACGTGGTCCTTTTGCCTGGGAGCTTCAGGCTCAGGACTGCAACCCCTCAACAGCAGGGTCTCTGTGTGGGTCCCAGGCACTGCAAGGGATGCTGGCCCTGGGCTGACCGGGTTTTGCTGCTTTCTAGTTATGTGACCGAGCAGGTCCCTTTGCTGCTCTAAGCTCTGGCTCCTACCTCTGCAAAAGCCTCAGTAGTAACAAAGGCACCTTCCATGAACTATGGCTGGAACGAATGAAAAGAACTAGTACTTACTGCCCTTGACCTAGTGTACTCCCTGCGAGCCTTTGGCCGCTGGCCCGCAGAGCCCGCTCCGTTTGCTCTGGAGCCGAGCATCATGAAACAGTTCTTTTTCTAAACTAAAACCTGAGTGTTCAGGTTTAATTGTTTTGGCACTTTGCAAGAGAAATGGGCTGGGGTTAGAGTTTGGGTACTCGGTCTATCAAAGATTTGCCATCACTAACCTAGTGGCTCACAGGAATAACCACTACCGCTCACCTGTCACTGTTTTAATGGCCCCGTTTCTTTCTCAGGGAGATGTTCATCTCTGTGGCCCTGGGCCAGGTACTGTCCCTCCTTATCTGCGGAATTGGCTTAACCAGCAAGTACCTGTCAGAAGATTTCCATGCCAACACACCAGTCTTCCAGAGTTTCCTTAATTACATCCTTCTCTTCTTGGTCTACACCACTACTCTAGCGGTCCGGCAAGGTAAGCTCCCCCATTGCTGGCCATTCAGCTCTTATAGTCTCAAGAAAAATGTCACTTGATGACCTTCCATCATTCACAGCCTCAGCAAGACCACGCAAACCTGACATTTCTGTTTTTTTAGAAATGTCACAAACAAAATGAATGAATAAATCACAAAGCATAAATTGCATGAATTCAGAAGAAAGTGAAAATGCACATAGAGGCAGAAGCATCGTGTCATTTATGTCTGAATTCCTGCTCCCACAGCATGCAGCTCAGAGACCCCAGGCAGGGGCTTCCCGAGAGCTGGTGTGGCCGCAGGCAGCTTCCCTGTAGTGCTGCTTCCCCCAGACAGCCACGGGGATCACAGACGACACAAGTCCTTTGTGAAACTGACATGCCAAAGACAAAAAGAGCGAACACAGCTCTAATCACAAGGAAAAAAGAAGCTACTCGAAATAGTCAGGCATGATGGTAAATTAGTTTAAACTTAAAATAATTAAAGCAATATAACAAGTCCTCCAAGAGTCATGGTCAGAAGCAGTTGTTTGCTTTTTATTTTAAGGAGCAGTCGCTGTTGGAATGACGGGGTGCTGGAGGGCGGGCAGAGTTTCCCCTAACACTGCCAGACTCAGAGGAAGCATCTTATCTGTGGCCTAAAAACAGCCAACAACTTCTGCCCAAAAAGGAGCTGTAGACTATGAGAAATGCGCTGAAAAATAGTCAGCAATAGGTCTGAAGATAGTTATAGTAAAACCTTGGTTTGTGAGCATGATTCTTTCCAGAAACTTGCTTGTAATCCAAAGTATTTGGGGTACCGAAGAAAATTTCCCCATGAGAAATAATGGGAACTTGGATGTGTCCTTCCACAACCCAAAAATATTCATATGAAATGATTATGATCCAGTAATATAATACAAAGTGAAAAAGAAAAACAAATGATCCTGCACTTATCTTTGGAAGCCTTTGTGGGTGGTGTGAGGAAGACAAGAGAGGGGCCGTTGTCACGACTGTCACCAACAATCACTCCTGTCCGTGGTTAACGGAATCTTTTTGTTTTTGAGCAACTTTAATGAGGGACCTGTCCAGTGGCATCAGCTTCAGCCTCCTTTTGAGGACTTTATGGAAATGTGACTCCGCATGACTGTTAAGCCAGACACCTTGCCCACTCTGCTGTGGCTGGCCACTTTCGCACAAAACTTTGCCATGTTTCTTACCCAACTCCCTAACTGCATTTGAAGTGAGGGATTCCTCTGCCGTTTTCCCCTCCTCTGCAAATGAGATCTCCATAACCTCTTGGTGTTCTTAGACATCACCCACAGTCTCGCAGAATGTGGAACACCATAGGCTCCGTTATGATTATATGATGTTTGGCTTCATGTAGTATTCAGATTGCACGGCATCACTCATTTATCAAATTAAAATTCATTAGAAACTGCAGAACAGGTCACTCGCAATCCAAGGTTTTATTGTACTTACCTTAGGACACATTCGTAGCTTCATACAGTGTTCTGACAGTCATACTTGTTTGAAAAATTGTAAGAGCTGTTTATTTATATTTATTCTTTTACATTATGGATTTGTGTCCACAATTATATTGCTCACTTACATTGTTTTGGCCAGTTTTAGGTCAGAAGACAGTTTCATTTACTTCTCAACAGTTGATGCTATTAACATTTCTGTTTTTATGTTTTATATTTTGTCTTTTGAGACAAGGTCTCATTATATAGCCCAGATTGCCCTCTAGCTCTCAGTGACTCTCCTGCCTCAGCCTCCCAAGTTCTGGAGTTACAAACATGTGCCACCTTATCTGGTCGATTTTAAAAAATTTTCTAACATTAGCAGACATAATTACTTGAAGGATAGATACAGCATCAACTAAAATCATAGTTGACAGAAGCAGTGATTGAATCTCAGCTGTTTCCTTGGTGCAGTTTAGGAGCTAATAATTCTGAATGATGTAAATGTGTGCCTGGTGGTTAGCCCCCCCCCCCAATTTCACAAAGGCTGCTTCAAATCATGGCTGATGAAGGAAGGCGGGGGGGGGGGCTTGTAATTGGGAATCACCTCTGAGAGCCTGTGGGAGTGGGTGGCTCAGCTCATCAAAGCAAGAGCTCAGCACTGAACATAAAACTCGTTTTATATGGGCTTGAATCAGTATGAAAGGAATTAGCCCAGTACAAGGCATATAATTAAGAATAATAAGATTACATTAAAAACACTTTTGCAAAATTCTCTTGCTGGAGGGAAGTGGTGAGTTTATCCTTTCTGGCAATTTCTATAGCCTGAGTCTGGCTGTGAGGTGGTGGGTGGGACCAGGGCTCGTTCCAGCTGTCACACCCCAGGAGTCTGGACAGTCACATGGTCATGCACCCGGGGACGGATGATGACAAATTCTCAATGCAGAAGAATAATCTCAGCAGCTGTAGGAGAAACCAGAATACACCAGAAGATGAAACCGAGAAAAAGACCCAAAGTTAATACCGTCTGTTTGTCCTCAGAGGTGCCAGCCCTGTGTCTGTGAATTACATCCCAGAAAATAGACAATACTGCCCCAAACTCAGCAGGGAGAAAGCCGAAGCTCTGCCAGCCTCGGACCTGTTGGAGGTGCGGTCAGGAGGTAGAAGTGGCCACCTCAGCCCTGCTGTGGGTCCAGAGGACTGCAGAGCACTTAGGCAAAAGGCAAGGCTGTTTGCCACAGGTCTCACCCTTGATGGAGAGCCCCGCCCAGGGCGAGGCCTGGGAGAGCACAGGCCCTGCGCAGGCCGGTGAGGCGGTGTGGAGGACGGGGCCGGCTGGGAGCGTGCCACCTGTACCCCGTCTGGCAGCTCTGCTGTCTCCCGGCTGTGCTTCCTGCAGCCTCGGAGTCCTCAGATTTGCTGGCTGTTCTGCACCTCATGTTTATGAAGATGAGAATTTGTTTTAAGCTTTGTCTTCAGTTTTGATAAGCTGGCATGGTGCTAACATCTGGAAATCCGCATGGTAATTACATTAGTGCTGCACAGCCTGCTTAGCACTGGAGATGCGGTAGCTTGTTATTCAGTCCCGAGAAGCGGAGAGAGTGGGCAGCACAGCAGAGCAGGGCAGTCTGGCGTGCGAGAAGGGTCACAGTCTGAGCCTGCTGCTCAGGTTGAGTCTGAGTGGGTGCCAGCTCCCACCTCTCCCGACACAGACTCACTCACTCTGCCAAGCCTCCAGAGGAATCCGGTGCCACCTTGAGCCAGAGCAGCAAGCAGTAGCTCAGCGGTATATTTTTGCAAGCAGATCTTAATCATTTTTATCATACAGCTTCTAAAAATTTAGGACTACCGCATTTAAACACCTGATAAATGCAAAAAGGCTTTTATGAGCATTAGGATGATATAAAAATTGCACAAACTTTGACTTAAAGGTAAACTGAGTTCTCAAAATGAAATCTGCCTTGGACCAGTGACCAAAGACTCAAGAACAGCGGGTTTTAGGGCAAGTTCCAGTATGGCGGGGAGATGTGAGTGGGCAGGACCTTTGGTTCTCAATTCCACAAATATTTGAGTACTATGCAAAAACAGCAAAAACTTATATCCTGTCAAACACACATAAAAGCTACTTAACCACAAACATGTGGTTAGAGATAAGTTTTTTCTCAGATTGTTCCACAGTTCTAAAAGAAGGCTTCCTGTCTCCCAGAAAGAGCCACAGGACCATGGCTATAGATGTAGCTTTACCGACCTGGCGTCGAGTTTGAGTTTGGGTAAAATTTAGATCACTGTTCCTCACTAGCGTCCTTGTAGCCTAATTGAGTGGTTTTTCAGGAAATGAAAATATGTCCATTGAGGAGATGTCAGACATTCCAAACTTCCTGCTTGCCGTATGTCCGAAGAAGGATTTACAAATGTGACCAAGAGAGTACAGGGAGGCTTCCAAAAACCTAAGGGTTCGCCCACGGAACTCTCAAAAGAAGACTCCTCCCTTTCTCCACTCTTTCTTCAACATTCCTTGTCACGCTAGTTGAAGTCAGTGTATCAAGACTTGAAGTGCAAAGTCTACGAGCCAAGGAGAGAAAGAGGCTGAGACTCAGACGCTGCTTCTGCGATGGAGAAATAAGCCCGGAAGCTTCCCTCACCAGGAAGCCCTCACGTCAGACTTCTGGCCCATTATCTTCTCTCACAGATCCTGACAAATCCTTGCTGTTCCGCCACCACCGCAGAGCTCCTCCTCACTCTTCCACCATTTCTCTAGATTTTTATCTGCCTGGTGAGGATTGTGGGTAAAGTGAGATGCTTGCAGGGAAAGAAAAACCACAGATACTTTTGGTCTTTATTTTCTTTCTCCAGTCATGGTGGGTAAAATCAGTATGCACCAGAAATGAAAGTCTGGACAGAGTCAGAGTGTTTCCACTCTTCATGTACAAACACTGGAAAGGAAATAAAATGTCACCACCACTGCACATTATCAGGGTGGCAGCAACTCCAAGAGTCCTGCTAACCAGCTCTCTAAGTTTTGCTTTTTCATTGAAAGGCATTTTTATAAACTTTTCCAGTTAGGAATGAAAAGCAACTTGCCTGCTAAAAGCAAACTTGATGAGTATCGTATGTACTTTACTTCCCAGAAAATCCTTGAGACATGAAGAAAAACTATTTGTTCAATATTAAAATGATATTAAGTCTCTAGTAGCATTAAGAGAATACTTATAAAAATATTACCATAGCCAGCGCAAGTGGTACATATCTGGGATCCTACCACTCAGGGAGGCTGAAACAAGAGGGTTCCAGGTTCAAGTCCAACCCAGGAAACTTAGTGACTTAATGAGATCCTGCCCCCAAAAATTTTAAGAAATGAATAAAGTTATAAAGAGTTATGGATGTAGTATGATGTAAAGACCCTGGGTTCAAGCCCCAATACCCTCAAAAGAAGTTAATGTATGTACATAATAATTTTAAATTTTATAATAATATTAACAATTTTTGTATTTTTATTATAAAAATGTTTAAAGGTGGGTAAGCAGCCCTCCACCTGGGGATTGGCTATGCTTGGGTGACTCTTCCGTTTCTCAAGTCAGTCAAAACTGGAAAGCCATTGGCTTACCTCGTGAGTGCCCTGCTCCTCTGTGCTGCCTCTGTCCAAGTCACACATGTGAATGACAACAGGAGCTGCCTCAAGTGTCAACACAAAACTCCCAGTGCAAGGTGAGGCACACAGACACGGTCCGCTACGTGGGACGCGCCATCACCACCGCTGGGTGAGCTCCACAAGTACTCGCTCTTCCGCCAGCAAGCTGGCTGCACACACATCACTCTGAATTTGGACAGCTCCTTTCGTGAGGACTCAGTCTAATGTTCACATTCTAACATTTTTGCTATGGCTTGTGTCTAGATGTTTCTCTCTGAAATCTCACAGTGTCACATGGTGGGCTTTTTTTTAACAGGCAGCTAGATCCAGACTGTGTGGTGCTGGGATTAAGGGCACGTGACTACTAAGTCAGGCCACTAATTGATGTGGCGCCCACTCTAGCTCTGGAGGGGAGTAACCTAGTTAGAGACAGAGGGACAGAAGAGGCTGCTCTTGCCTCTCGCTTGCTCTGCTGCCTTCTGCCCACCTTGAACTGTCTCTCCTCTGCGATGCCATCCCTGCCTTGGAGCCAGCTGATTATGGACCGGAACATCTACAAACTGAGAGCCAAACAAACCTTTACTTCTTTATCTATGGGTGCTTGGTATTTTATCTCAGCAATGAGAAAAATTAACTAAGCCAATGCCTATGTGTTCCTGTATGTCAGGGAGGCCCTGGCATGATTCAAAAATGGATCGAAGGAAGAGACATTTCAGATGTTTCCTCACCACTACAGTGGCGGATGCAAGTGAAAGTGTTTATGTCAACAAATTCTGAAAGGCACAGACCGTACACCGTCTCCAGGCAGAGGGCGCAGTCGTCCTGCCTGAGACAGCCAAGCCAGGAGAAACACTGAGAGCGGGGCTCTTTGTCCAGAAAGATCAGGCTACTCTACGAGTTTGGGGCACATCTGCAGCCACACAGTCCAGAGGGGCGGGGAAGTGGAAGCGAAGGAGGCCAGAGGAACAGCCCCCAAAGCCAGCGCTTGCCCCAGATGAAGAAGGCTTTTGCTCTTGAACCTTGACAGGGACCACGAAGTCCTAGGGCGGAATTCTTTCCTCTCTCTCTTCATTTGTGTCCCCTATTTTTCATTTCCTCTCTTCATCCTTCCCCGCTCCTTCTCACACAGCTTGAGCGGATGGACAAATAGGGGCAATGGGAGAAAATCCATTCCCCTTCCCTTAATAGAGGCAGAAATATAGGAATTCTACACACTGGAGAGAAAATCCAGATTCATTCAAGGCGTGTCTGTAGATACCAGCTCCAGATTACCGTTCTTTGCCCAGAAGGTGAGGATATCAATTAAACTGTGTCATCAGCTAAGCTTCATCGCCTCCTTCCCTAAACGCAGTTTCTTACACAACATTGAGAGAGTGCGTCTGTGAGTTGCAGACAACTGGACACCCTTACAGAAAGCAAACAGATCAGAGCAGCTGGCGAAAGTCCACGCTGTTGGCTGCTGACTATGCCCAATGCCCGCTGCAGAGGAGCAGGAATACATAGGGCTGCCAGGGCCAGCGCAGATCGCTTTCTATCTAGGCCGTGTCCCTGGGCACCTCCAAAGGGAATCACTTCCGGGGACAGCAGCTATAGATGCACTGGGGAGGTCGCATCACTGTAACAGTGGACATCCTCAGATGTATTCCAAGACAGAGAGGAGAAACCATTATCTTATTTCAGAATACCACGTGTTCACCAGTTGTTTGGAATCATGGAGGAGGAGCACATCCTATCTGGTGCATTTCAGTGGATGCCACAGAAAGAAATCTTAAAGCAGAGATGTAGCCTTATTGATGAGCTCCAAAGACAAGAACTGCCCTTAGCAGGCTTATAAAAAGAATGCTTGTTCCCAGTTTTGACAGGCTAAAAAATTCAATATCCTTTCTCTTTCAAAATTTAAAAATAAAATCAGAATGTTAGTTAAAACTAAGATGGAAATGGGAAAAAAAAAATTTTAAAGCAATCCAAAAGGGAAGAGAGCCTACCAAACATCCTGGGAGACACGCAGAGGAGGCCACCCGGCAGCGATGTGGCGCGGCCGCCTTGGCTGAGAAGAGGGAAGACGCGTACTGTGGACGTGAAGCTTCTGACCAGCTCTGATGAGAAGGAGGGTGCGCACAGGCACACTCGTGGGGACACCAGGCCCAAGCAGATCCCAGCCGTGATCTTGCCACCCACATCGACGTTTTGTTCCGGCTTGTGGCTTTCCTGGTTGCCATTTGCCAAGGCTGAAATGTCCCTCTGTACGGTGTAAAACACAAGACCATTGTAGCACAGGTTTAAGCAAGCTATTGATTTTAACTTCCATTAGACTAAAAGAACAGAGTTAGATCTTTAGAACGACACAAAGAACTGAACTTCTAAAAATAAACTGCAGGAACTTGGGAAGAACTTCTTCTAACAAAGAAATGTGTGGGCATTGCTTATGTAAGGGACGTGAATGCAGAAGTCTCAGCACTGTGAAAGATGGTAAGTTATTTACTCTGCGGAAACTTACCAGCTCAGAGAAAACCCTGGTATCTGATGGTGTGACCTCGGCATTTTAGAGTTCAAATACATCAGGAAGGGTCTCTGATAGGTGCATTCCTACGTTGAGCCGCTCAGCTCAGCAGCGACCAGGTGAACGAGACAAGACACATGCCGTAACTTTAGTTTGCCCACGGTTACCTTAGTCTCGTGGTTGCTGGGACAAAATACCTGACACCCACAGGTAAAGGAGGAGAGCTTTGTTTTGGCTCATGTTTCAGAAGTTTGGTCCTCACATGGACAGTGGCATGGTGAAGGGCCTGGAGGAAGAGTTCTCGTAGACGGCGGTCAGGAAGCAGGGGTGGCGGAAGGGGACAGGGAGAGAGGCCCCAGCAGGCCCCACCCCAGCTCTTCACTGAGTGTTTGGGATGGTCTGTGAGGAGCACATCCCCATCAAGTTCAGGGCCTCCAGCCTGAGCGCAGCTTATTTAAAAATTTCTTGCAAAACTTTCAGTTCTCGACCTTCCCCATCGCTCATTTCTTTGTTGACTCATCTCGTTGTTCCACTTATCACTCACTTACTCAGGAAGTGCTTTGGGAATGCGTCCTCCTGCCAGGCTTGGTGGCACTAGCACGAAGACCGCCCCTCAGAGTGAATCAGCTTCTGTGCCCACACGCTTGCAGACCAGGAGAGCGGCAGGTCCTGTAATGCACATCACAGTCCGAGGCCCTGTCTTCCCTTCATGTCCAACACATCTTCACCCCAAAGCGTTCCCCATGCCTGTGCCCTCACTGCACTGCCTCGCTTTCCTAGTTACTCCCAGCAGAAGAACTCAGCAGCAGCACTTAGAACCAGCACACCACTGTTCCCGTCTCTGTCTGGGGTGGAGCACAGGAGCCTGGCAGAGAGGACCCCAGTATTGCCTTAGAAGGAGCTACATCCTCCTCCCAGCCCAGTGCCACCTCGTACCTCATCATTGTCTCCCTGGGAAAAGACTGGACAAATAGCGCCCCTGCTTCACACTGACCAAGTTGAGACAACTGCTTGGCTGTCAGGTTTCTGTGAGATAGACCCGTTGGCTGTTCTCATGATCACTGATGACTTTCAAGACCTCAAAGATTTCTCCTTCCTGTACCAGTAACAGTGCAGGAATCCCCTGTCCAGGTTGAGCGCCCTCTGCTTAGTGGCAAATGGCCCTTTGCTCTCTTGGCTTTACGCCTGTGAGATCTTGACCTTCTCCAAATGCCTTGCTGAGATACCTTCAGCACTAACCGGCATCCTCAATTTCAGCTCTGGCTGTTTTTAGCAACCACATAAAATATTAGAAGCCACAAAACCTTATTTTACAGGGAAAAAATGACCAAGTGAAAACACAATGGGCTTTGTCCTGATCCTAACAGGAGAGAAAGACTTCAGCCACTTGCTGAAGCTTCCAGACCAGCAGAGGGACAGGAAAGAGCCCAGAGCGTCTGCCTCCACTCTTCTCACCTCCCAGCGGACTGCAGACTCCACTCAGCTAGTCGTCCCTGCATCTTTCAGAGTATCAGGTTGCCTCTCGGACCACTCTAGAGAAGTTAGTTAGTGGTGTCTTGACGGCAGGATCACAGTATGCACAATTTCTAACAGTCCTAATGTAGAAAGTGGAGTAGATCCCACTGTGGCTCTGATGCCATGATTCCTGTGAGGAAATTTCTTCTTAACTTAGTGTCAGAATCCTGGGGTAGCTCTATCCACGGCTTCCCTGAAATAGCAGGAAAAGGTATCTTCCTCTGGCTAGAGCACTTACAGCCACAGTGCCATCTCTGTCCAGCCTCCTGTGGTAACATTTGCACGTTCCACCGACTAGCGTGGAAACCTACGTGCTCTCTGGTAGGAGAGTAATTCGACTGTAGAAGATACTGGCCGACGGAGAGCGGTGTGCAGTGAGAATCCACAGCACCCACGGGCCTGCTGCGTGCTGGCACCGAGTGTGACCCCACACCTCCTTCTCCCTGTCAGCACCAGCTGTCCCCAGCCACGTGTCTGCCCGGGCTTCCAGCCATCCTCAAGCTTCAGTGTCTGGCACCCACCCCACCCCATGACGGCGAACTTTATTTATTCTGAGTAAAATAGGCCTAGCCAGCCATTTAAACTTTTCGTCATTTGTGATTCTGATTGAAATCAAGACTTACCGACAACAGTCTGGGTGGAACTGGTTAATAAAAAGTGATCGTCTTCCATACTCCTGAAATGAACGTGTACTTCTGTGTGTCACTCTGTGAGCGGAAATAGGGTCTTCTAATAAGGACTCGAGGAGGCTCGAAATCAAGGCAGGAGGGTGTTGCTATTCCTGCCTTCTAATTAGCTTGTCTACTTGAGGAAAAGAGGCCAAAGCTGTAATATGCTAATTTTTATGCTCCAAGCAGGAGCTCTCCTCAAGTGCCAGCCAACTTACCTTGGATTTCAGAGGAGACTTTGCTCCAAATGTAAAAAAAAAATAAGTACGTAAATTTAACATCTTGAGTCTTAATTTTATAAGGAACAACTCTGACACTATATTCTAAGCACTCCTTTACTGCTAAACTCAACTCCACTCATTTCTTATATAGAACTTCCAGTTAAAATCAGTTTGGTGAGTTTAATTTGATTAAGAGCTAAATTGAAAGACCTTAATATTGGATCTCCTAACTACACATCTATGTTGGAGTCTGTAAAGATGTAGACTTTATGAAAACTGCCAAATTGTAGAAGGGGCTATGGAGATCCAAGAACCCCTGAAATAATGTTTGAGATGGTAATGTTGTTACCACTCTTAAAATTGATTTTCATGTTTAAAATTACTGAAGTAATATCCACAAATATTGGATATGCATGTATAAGATTTCAAATACAGACGTAACTGTGGAGTTCGCAAAAGGACTTTGTGTGTGCAGTTCAGGTCCCGCTCTCTTCCTCAAAGGTATCTTGTGTAATGTGTGCTGCTCCTTGTTGTGGCCTTTTTGTACGTTTGCCTTCATGTGCACAATTACAACATGGTTCTCATATCAGTGCAGGACCGAGTGGTTCTGTGGCTTGCCTTTTCACTTGCTAATTTCACTATGTTTCCCAAGTAAATTTCCATCTCAGTACTGTTATATTTACCTTGTAGCTTTCGATCGCTGTAGTAGTATCAGCCCCAAATTGGTGGCTATACAGATTTTCACTTTTGAATTATCTCATCCACTTTGTAGGAACACCCTTACAAATGTCTTTCATTACCTGTGGTTGTGTCTTGTAGTTTAGATTTCTAAAACTTAAATTCTGAGTCAAAGGGCATTCCAAATATTGATAAAAATCATCAAATACACCCCACACCCCTGCCTGACTCCCTCCCATCAAAAAAGGGCATGTACAGTTCAAAACCTACTGACAATATTCATAACACCCATCCTCTCGCTTATTTATCACCATCGGTATGATCAGTTATTATTATTATTATTATTATTATT
>PVIR01013837.1:0-41504 GCA_004026965.1 Petromus typicus
TATGTCCATTTAAGTAGAAATGATTCAAACTTATCATTTTTTATGGCAGAGTAGTACTCCATTCTGTAGAAGAACCACAGCTTTTTTATCCAGTCTCCAGTTGATGGACACTTGGGTTGTTTCCAAGATGTAGCAATCACAATAGACTTATATTCTTAAACTAATATGATATATTTAACAAAATGTGAAAATACAATTTTGATCAATTATTTTTGTATTGAGAGCCATGCCTATTGTAATAATCCAGAAAGTAAAAATGAGAATTTTGACAATTTATCTTTACATTTGTACAGTCTCTATCTTTAGAGTATGCTGTTTCTAGTGCAGAGATTATTCAGTATAAGAAGTAGACAAAATTACACTGGACTGTTCAGATATGTTCAGAAAGTAACACAGCCTCAGAGGTAATGAATGCTGGTGACAACGTTTGGAGAGACATTTCACATGGGAAGGAAATGCTCTGATCAGAGATATATGAGGTGTGGGGTGTAGATTTGAACCAGGAGAGCAGAAGTGAAATGAGAGATGCAGAGAGACTTGGGGTAGGACTGCCAGGAAGATTTGAGATGCTTGTCAACTGATGGAATTAAGGATGAAAGACATTTTCAGTTCTAAGTTACTAATAAAAAGATAGTCCCACTAATAAGTATATATATATATATATATATATATATATATATATAATTAGTTCAGTGGTGAAATTTGAATCATCTTAACCGTCTCCAAATAATGAATAGGTTTATACTTTTGCAAGTATCAAGATATATACAAAAGAAAGGTAAATCCTGCATAAGTTTACTACATGAAAGAAATCCATCATTGAATCTTTGTTCTCTAAAATCATACAGTGATTTTATGAAGAAATCTAAAATTTCTTTGTTCCTTCTAGAACATTATTATTAAGGAAATACTTAATAATGGGAACTGCAGACAAGAAAACTAGCCCTCCTCCATAGCTGGGTGGCAGCAAAGATCCAATATGATACCCTATGTGCTTTAGGCTCTGTGAATTGGAAAGATAGAGATCTTGCTTTCAAAGTAACAGGTATGAATGATATAAATCAAACTTAGAAAACTGCACATATTAATAATCTGAGCCTAAGAAAATAAATGTAATAAAAACCAAGTATGAAAAAGTACCTTACACTGAGAACACTATATTTTTTAATGAAACAAAGCTCAGTATTTGAATAATCATGAAGCAAAATTATTCTTAAAATATCTAATCAAAATTGGGTTTTTTTTGTTTGGTTTTGGTTTATCTTTCTTCCCTTCCCTGCCCTTTCTTTCCTCTCCTTTTTCCTTTGTCCTCCTTCTTTTTCTCCTCAACTCTCTCTTCCTTCTTCTCCACTTCTTTCTCTTCTTCTTCCTCTCTCTCTCTGTCTATCTTCCTCTGCCTCTCTGTTTTTTTCTCTTCCCTTTCTCTCTCTTCATCTCTCTTTCCCCCTCTTCTTTTTCCTCTCTCTTTCCCTCTTTCCCCTCTCTCCTCCGTTCTCTTTAGAAGATAGGGTCCCTGATATATTGCCCAGCCTCATATTCAACTTCTACGCTCATGTGATCCTCCTACCTCAGCCTCCCAAGTAGCCAACATTACAGGCATACACAAAGGTTAAAAGTTTGTTTTGTTCTTCTTCATCAAAGACATGAAACAAACAATAAACATTTATATTAATGAGATAGATAGATAGTCATTGTAAAGAAAAAGTGCCAGGACTCATCAAAATCATTTCTAAGAAAATTACCTTTGCAGCTTCTCTTTTAATCTTTGCTCTTGCTTTGTCTTTTTTACTATAAGGGAAAGAGAGAAAAAGGCAAGAAAAGAAAGGATATTAACTTAGTCGAGTGGACCCTTCACATCATGGCCTGATTGTTCATTGCTCTGTTTTTCTCAAGCACCCCACAGTCCATCCTGAGTAGTGTGTGTGTCATTTTACTAGATAATAAACTAGATGGTCATTTCACTGCAAGAGAGTGACCAGCAGGGAAAGCTCCCATAATAAAGGAGTACACTTGTGAACATGCCGGTATATAGATTACAATAACATTTACTGATTCTTTCCTTTGGCCGTTATCTCTTATAAAGCAGCAATATTTGGCTTCTGGGAGGCCATGTAGTCTGGAGGTGAGAGGCACACTGGGGCCAGATCCAGAAGAAGAGAAGGGCCCCAACCTCTGACTTCATCACCTTCAAATGCATGTGTGGGGGGTTGATGATACAGGGGAAACAAGAATAATTTCCTCCTAGGAATGACAGGAAAATTCAATGTGCTGATACATGCAAAGCAATTAGAACAGTACCTGGCACAAAACAAAGTGATAGTCTGTGTGACATTAAAGATTGATGTCACCATCACTGCAAATCAACCTTCCAACAGTAAGCCTGTGAAAGAAATGAGGGACCACAATAGCTTCCAGGATTTGGGGTAAAGAACCATGGTTGAAGGTTGAGCTTAGTGGTCTGATCTATAGAGTAATGGGCATATGACACAAATCATTCAATCATGCTGGAGAGATCACAAATTACTTAATTTCTGAAAATGTTCTAAAGGGTTCTAATAGATATAACATCTTCTAAGATCAATGAAATTTGAATATTTTAAACAGTCATCAAGACTGTTTTTAGATGTAAATCTTGCAAAAAATTAACTATGGAGAGAGAACTATTTCCCAAGAAGTACATTAGCATTTAAATGTAAGAGGTAACTTGTTAGCCTCCTTAACACATGAAATAATAAAATTTTATGCTTTGATGGGGACTTTTTACAATTATGATTAAAGTTTATTAAAATAGATTTAAACTGTGCTTTTTATACTTCTTTACATGAGAACTGATGTAAATTTTACACATAAGTCTAAACTGACTAAAATGGTTGAGAAATTTTTGTATCCATAATGAGAAATTATCACAGGTTGCCCAACAGACAGTAGGAGTCAGAATCACTTTTCTGTCATTAAATTTGACTGGAGGGAAAGATAAGGGTCTTGATGGTGACTCCTCTGTGCTCACATACCACAGTGAGAAGTGAAACACGGCCATTACCAAGTACGGGAAGTGTGCTCTACTATACTCCTGCCAGGGAAGAGTGAGCTCTTACTCCACCCACAGCCTTTAAGCACATAAAGAAAGCATCGAGGTATCCTTCTGGTCAAAGGAAAAAGTTCAAGAAAACCACAAGATTTTGGTGGGACTGTATCATTTCATGTCTGCGAAAGATATACTGGTGGTCCGCTACAAATGGACTTACATCAAAATCTCCATTCTTCTACTCTGTTACAGAGTGGCCCTTCATTCTGGGCCTAAATCTCTCTTCTATGCCTTTTAGCCATTTTAGTTCTAGTCCATAACATCAAAAAGAATGAATTGGGAGAAAAATAGTAAACTAAAACAAAACATAAAATTCTCCACACAGAACAGTTGCATTTTACAGCTGAGCGCTTCTGTTTTCTTACATTAGATAATACTTTTTCAGGAAATTAAAAGCAATTAGCATGATAATCACAGAATATTTTTTGGTTGGGATGAAAGATTCTCAGATACTTCTGAAATTCCATACAATTTCTGGTACATATCCCTTCTTCAGAAATATTTTCATTAATAAATGTATATATGTATTTTTTAAATTTTTTATGTTTTGCAGTTTGAACCAGGGATTGAACTTGGGTCCTTATGTTTACAAGGAAGGAGCTATGCCACTGAGCTAAATCTTTGAGCTACAAATGTAGGTATATATGTGGTACTAAGAGATACACTAATGTAGAATGACTACATTAGACAAATTCACATAGTCACTTCTCATACTGTCACATTTTTTGTGATAAGGACATTTAAATATCTATAAGTTCATGAACCTCAAACTATGTGAATCATTATAAAACATCTTCTCTATGCACTGACTTTGATATAAAAACATCCTGCTTCAGTGAAATTACACCCTTAGATCAAAATCTGCTCATGCACCACCCACAGCATCCCTCTCCCAACCCTTCCAGCCACTATCCTCTGATCATACCTAGTATCTGAGTGAGTGTCAGCAGCACCAAAGATAAATAAGATCACAGACTATTTTTGTGTGCCTATCTTGCTGATGCTATATGTCTCTATTAGTCTGAAAGATCTTGGTTTTCTTTGTCATGTGTTTTACGCATGATCCTCCAGAGTGAAAGCTACACTGAGGAGGATCCCCACATGTACCAAACAGAACAAAACAGACCTCCATGCCAGGAGCGGCCACGCTCTGACCCTGCAGAGCCCAGGTCCTACTGTACTCACAAGAAGGCCTCACACATGGAGCAGGTGTTTCCGTGGATCTTCCCATCTGGGCCCTTGATGGGGTCATTCTCTCGGGTACAGGGCAGGTTTCCATTCCGCACAAATTTGCGGTATTCACTGCACAGCGCCTAACCAATCAGAGAGGCAAGTTGGGGCTGATGAGCACAGGTGGACTTGGACTGCAGAAGTGTGGATTCTTGTCTTAAAAGGAAGCAGTGCGTAGCCCATTTTGGGAGTTCCCAACTTGGAAGGCATGCATGTGCTTAAGGGAAGACATCCTCGGATGGTGGAGCCAGGAGCAGCCACACTGCCCAGGAGGACGTTTGAGCCTGTGCACACCATCCACACGTCTCCTGGGTTTGGGCACTTACTCGCTTTTCCCACATCACTGTGGACCTCAGCCCCGCTCTCCTCTCACTGAAGAAGGGCCTCTCACCTCAAAAGAGATTGCATCCTTAGACTGAGCTTTACGTGTCGATTTTTTCTCCCTCTTTTTCTTTTCCTCATATTCTTTTAGCCTAAAAGAGAGTGGTTGAAAAGGATCTGAGAAAGAATCATGGAATTTCTAGATGGAAAGTGATCACAGATATGATTTATTATCACCCTCAAAGTTTACTGCATTTTTATTTTCCTCATCCTGCACTCACAATGTGAAAGTCTCAGAAGTGCATTGCAAAAGAACAAATGTCACACCTGTTTAAGAAGTATTGGCCACAAAATGAAGAGTTTCTGCAAGAGAATACAACTTCTACATGTAAACTAAAAAATTAAGTCCTAGTTGGGAGGTGATTTTCAGAACTGCCTGTGCTGGCTAACTTGACCTCAGGATTGTCTTCCCTTTGCTTTAATCTGCCACTAAGTTCTGCACGTATATCACCCTCATACTACACAGCAAATCACTCCCTCTGTGAAATCACAAAAGTGTGAGCAGGAATTGACTCTGAGCTGGAAACCATCCTCCAGGGACTTACCCACTGCACACTGCACCACTTTCTCATCCATGCAAACAACCTAGAAAGAGTCCCACTTCCATACTCCCAAAATCCTCTAGGACGTTTCAAGACTCTGACTTCCTCTTGGTGGAGTGTTCCCACACCTTCGTCCTGCAAAGATGTGGCTTTTACAACTGTGTTCAATGAAGCAGTGTCACTCTGTGCACCCTACTCTTTTTATTCCCTGCTGAAGTGGCCATCTCATCATTACCACAGAAATAAGGCAGAAAGGAACAAACCCTCCCTCAATCCACAGCTGCAGCTTTACTTACAGGTATGGCTGACACATGGTGCAGTCATTGGCATATATTTTTCCATCCGGGCCCCTCAAAGGCTTAGCCTCCATGATGCAGTGGATTTGTCCATTCACCATTTGTGGTCGGAACCTCTCACAATAGTCCTGCACACACACAGAGAGAAGAGGTGGGACATTGATTTGATACTTCACTGCATCAGTGGAGTCTAACAGCTACATCAATGCAATGTAACAGTATGTCTTTCTGAATACAGTAGTTCAACAGTGGCCCCCTTATCATGAAAACTCAATTGAACACCAACAAAATCATTGGCAGGGAAGTGGGAACAAAAATACACGAGAGAATGTCACAGCACAATACAACAGGTACATTAAAAAACCATAATAGAGTCAAAACCATGCCACCATTGCAAATGTGTAGGTAAAAGGAATTGGAAAACTCACAAAGCAAGATCATGCTATCTGATTTGGGGATCAGAAGATGTCAAGAATTCCAGTCAGACTGTGAGGAATAAATAGAATCCTTGGAAGTGAAAAGGCTTTGGGAAAAAGCACCTGAGAATGTGAAAGTAAGCTCTCAGGCTCAGTAGGAAACCACATAATGGGCAGCAGAACAAAACATGGATTCCTGGATCAAGTGAGGAGGTCAATTCAGAGACAGACATGGAGTTTTCCATGTGTGGAGCATGCTAGGAGTTTCAGCAGAGTTATGTCGCAATGTGACTCACATTCTCAAACATCACTCAGAGTGGGTCAGAGGTAAGGTCTATACAACCCTGGTGACTGGATCAAAGAAAAGAGGGAAGAGTTGCATCATTGAATAACAGGTGAGGAGAACACATTTAGCCATTGGAAATGAGTATTGTAATATTTAAGAGGCTCAACCCATGTTTTTTGTACCATCAAAATGTGTTAGCTCAACTCCAGTAGGGTATTTTAGGGATTCTTCTGTTCAAATGTTTATCCTGATTATGTCTCTAAAATAGTCAGCAAAAGGAGACAGAGCTGTAAGTGAGAACAGCAGAATTAGTACTTAACAGAAGTTCTATTGTGAAATTAACTAGCAATAAATGCTGGTGAGGCTGCAGGGAGGAAGGAACCCTTGTCCACTGTGGGAATGTAGACTGGTGCAAGCACCGTGGTGATTAATGTGGAGATTCCTCAAAAAACTGGGATTTGAAGTCCCATTTGACCAAACTATTCCCTTGCTAGAAACATACACAAAAGAATTAAAAGAATCATATCACCATGACATATGTGCATCCATGTTCATAGCAACTCAGTTTGTGAGAGTTAAATCTTGGAAAGGACCCAAATGTCCATCAGTGGGGGACTGGATAAAGAAGAAGTGGATTACTAAATTTATAAAATGAAGTATTACTGTTCTATAAATAATGATAAATTTGAGTCACTTATACTGAAATGGACATACCTTAAGGACATACTCATAAGTGAAATAAATAGGTCACAGATGTGAAAATACCATATATTTGGTCTGGTATGAGAATCTCAAGATGTAAATGAGTTCTAGACTATATGGTAGATACTGTGAAATAGAAAATATTTGAAAGGAAAAGGGCAGGGGTAAATAATTGAGGGGAAAGAAAAAGTATGATGCTAAAGAAAAGAAAGAAAGCATATGTATATGGGGATTTGGGAGTTTTAGGCTGGGTGGGGGATGGATAAAAATGAGAATTAATTCATGTAGTGTACTGGCACAAATTCTCACTGTTGAGTGTGATTGTGATCTATAAAATGTACTGATAAAAATTTAATTAAAAAATCCAAATTAAGATAAAAAAGAAGTTGGCACCTTGTGTGGGCCTGGTCACCCATGTGACAGGAACAGATTGGTGAGTGCCCCCCAGCACCGCCCTCCCTGTGTCTAAGACTGAAGTGTGAGGACAGCCCGTGAGGCTCTGTGAGGTGCGTCAGTCACAGTGCCAATCAGGGTTCTTCAGACTCACTTCCATTGTAAGTATTCTCCCAAAGTCTCTTTTGTCTCTTAGGAGGGCTTCTGCCTTCTTCATTTTGCTGAATTCTGCTTGACTGCATGAAAAAGAACAGCAGAGAACACATGAAAGTCAGACACAGACATTGACTTCTCCTGGTCAACCATCGCCCTTGGAGGGGAACACATCTGTCTTCATGTTCTTAAGCAGCAAAAAAAAAAAAAAAAAAAAAAAAGAAAGAAAAAAGAAAAGCAAAAAACAGCCTCAATGTCAAGAAAAGGTTATTCCTGGACAGTGCAGTTTTTGCAGTGAGAAAAGTCAGGGGATTCACAAATGAGATGTGACATCTAGATTTACAGAGACACAACATGTGGGGGCTAACAGCTCCCTGGACAGAGCCTGTTGACTGGGGCTGGGGCTTCCCACAGAGCCTGGGAAGCAAGCACACCCTGAGGTTTTTCTTGTACTTGATGACTTTTTCTTTTCCTCTGTGCAGTCCATCCAGGAATTACCTACCACATTAGGCATACCTTAGGCCTCATTCAAACCTAAATGCATTGCTTGTGCATGGCTGCTACATGTAAGAGGCAAAAGGTGAAATATATGAATAACAGCCAGTAGGTCCCAGGCACTGACAAACCGAGTACGTCCAAATTAGATTTGCACAATGGCTTTGTAAGCATGCACAGCAAACTATGGACTTCAGTCATATAGGGCCATTAATCAAAACAAAAGCTATATAGAGCTTTCCATGTGCCTATAAAAATAAAGTAATTTCAATTGTATCAATAAAGTGAGAAATATGCTCAATTAGGAAATAAAATTTAACTTTAGCTTGCTAGAACTCATGACCAAATATGACGTACAATAATTTCACAGTTTAGGGTGATTTTGAAGGTTAGGTGACTCATTCTACTTGTGAATTAACTGTTAAACTTTGATTAACAGGCCCATCCTGGATGGTGGGACGCCTATAAACTCCTAAACTAGATTCATATGAAGCTTTAGCAGTGAAGAAACAACTAATGTTTCAGAAATTCAAGTTTATCATGAGCTTCCATACTTAAGACAGAAAGTTTCATAGAAATTTTGAAATAAATAGCTCTAAACATATAGTCCCAATGCCATTATAGACATTGCCCTATCTTATTCAATTTCCTTTGTTCGCTGGAGTTGGTTATCTCATCTAGGAAAGAAACTGGTTGTGTTGGCACAGGAGAGCCTTCCTCCTTGCCTCTCGATGCTGCACTCACAAGTAGGCATGGCACATGGAGCACTCGTTGCCGTGCACTCGCCCATCCAGACCACGAATGGGGTCATTTTCTCTGGTGCAGAAAAGGATTCCTTTCTTTGCACGCTCTTCATATTCACTGCAAATTTTCTGGAGAATAAAAATGAGACAGTTCATATACATTATTCTCTACTACTGATTGATAAATTTTAATGTTGATTACCAAAGAAATTAGAAGAGAGGTATTAAGGATAAATAAATAGCACCCCCAAATTTGTTATGCTTCTCTTCTTTTAATATTCATCTATTAGTATTCAACCTATACATGAAGTAGATACGAATGTGGTTTAGGTCTTTATTATACAGATGGATAGAATATGTAATTGCAATAGACAAAGCTAAAGGATATAATTCAGTTTTGTCTTGAGTGTGTACCAATACAAAGTAAGTCTGTTTTATGGAAGTTCCAAGGAAAAAAACATATAAGTTCTATTTGAAGGATATATTGAAAACAATATATAAGAAAACGATGTGGCCCAAAAGATTCTCTGAGAGGAACTAAGACACGGGAAGTCATAGAAGCATTAAATACCACATTCTCTTCAGATGGTCTAATATCTTCATGAACATAGTTCCAAAAAATTAGTTGGATAAAGATAAAAAAGTTCAGGAAGTGGTCAATTAAGAGACCTTAAAAAATCATCAAAACCACACCACTCACCCTGGAAAGGAATTCAGATTTTATTCTTAGACAGTGAGAACATTATAAATATTTATAAAGAAGAATGGCAAAATAAAATCTTTTTTGTAGAAATAATTTCAGCCAGATTTGTGAAAGACTTCAGTGAATAGAGTTTTAGCTTATAATAGGAAAGAAGGAAGAAATGAAGAAAAGAAGAGTTAGGAGGAAAGGACGAAAGGAGAATGGGAAAAAGAGAAGGAGTGGGAGGGAAAGAATCATAAATGAAAGGTAAGAGAATGGCTGAAGAGCATTTGAGTGCTGAAATTAAAAGGACTCGATAGGGGTAAATAACAAAGGGAAAAAGAATGTGATAGTAATAAAAAATAAAACAAAGCTTATGTGTATAGGGGATGGAAGTTGCAGGGTGGGTGGGGGGAGGGGAAAAATGAGAATCAAGTCATGTCATATTCTGGTGCAAACTCTCAATGTTGAATGTGATGATGATGTGTATTCATAATGCACCAATAAAAATTTGAATTTAAAAAAAGAACTTGATAACCTAGGGTTAAGAGAAAGAAGTTGAAAGAAAATTACCCATTGAGGAAGGTTGTCTAAAGGGGTGATCATGGAAAAGCTCTAAACTACACGTCATAAAATGTTAGGTGCCTCTATGTCCGAAGCTTAACAGCATTTGCACATAGCATGAAATGGTTCAAGTCTACACTAAGAAACCTTCAAACACTGGAATTTCATGATGCCATTGATTCATGAAAGCACATCCAATTTTATGAAACCTCATGAAGGATTAATTGATTTTGAAAACTAAGGAAAATTTAGACTAAAAATATATAGCCCAGGCAAGATGCCAATAAAATGCAAAGGAAAACTACAATATTAGGTATTTGAGCTAAGATGGCAACAATAGGAAAACAGCCTGATGATGATTTTAGGGAAGTTTAGAAAGTACAGTGTAGTATGATTTTAACAGAATCACATAAAATTCTGCTTTTGAAAGGGACAGCTCTACAGCAGCGATTTGATGGTAGAAGTGCAGTTTGGATCAGTATAATGTTGTGATATATCCTCTGCATTTAGAAATGTGTCATTATTTTACCAATATGATTTATTTGCCTCCAAGTAATGCTAAAACTTAGAGTGGCATAGCATAAAAGAGTAACTAATGATAACTCTAGGTTAATTTCCAGAAAAATCTATTGTTACTGGAAAAATATTAACCAGTGTTGAAAATGCATAGAAGAGCAATCTGCTGTTTGCACACACACATCTTAACCAGACTCATCAGAATCATTCTCACCTTCATTTCAACTTCTCTTTTTATTATTTTTCCCTTAAATTTCTTCAAATTTTGATCATCTTTACTTTTTTCTTCTAAATAACGTTGCATGCTAGAGAAAGAAACATTAAAAAAATGAGTAGAAATGCTTCAAATCTTCCTGTTGGAAAATAATCATTAGGGATATATGGCAGGACACTTAAATTTTCCTGGGTTCTAAGAAAAACCCTTTCAAATTGACTTAAATCCTCAAAAAGTTTGTTTTCATTTTGAATATGTGTATGGTTTCTTTCCACTGTATTTTCTTTTTCATCTCTTTTTATAAAGATCTCCAGTTTAAATTCTTGCATTTGTCTTCCACAACACCACATATGGAAGGAAATCTATACCTATCCTATATTTTGTATCTGAGTATTTTATATCTGAATATAAGATCTTTTATACTAGAGATATTTTTGAAATGCAATCTACAAGAGAAAAGGACATTAGCTGTATAGGACATTAGCTGCTGATAGCTAATGAAAATTGAGTATACGAAATAAAGTGCAGTGGAATTTAATTAGAACATGTTCATGTCATACTTGTACATTGTAGGATTTGTCATTTTCTCAAGGCGATAAGTATATGTAATTACATGTAACATGAATTTTCAGAAGATAGCCCAGGAACTCTGTAACAATGAGAAAAATAAGAAAAACAAAGTCTTAGGAGCTGCCTTTACTCCCATTCTGTACAATAAGTACTTTATAAAGAGGTTCACAGTAGTCATGGGGAAAAATGTTAAGAAGTATTCGCTAGCCTTTTCTAACTAAAATCCATAGACATACATCAGTAGTGCCTCCCTTCTGGGTAGTAAGGTGAATTGTTGGGTAGTAGGATTATGCTGGGGACACAAAACTGCCTATGTGATTCTCAGTGACAAAAGTTCTATTCCATATTGTTCTTCTTTTTTGTGTGCAGTTCTGGGGGTCAAACTAAGGACCTTGCACTTGCCGGGCAGGTGTTGCACCAGTGAGCCGTACTCTCAGCCACATTCGGTATCTTTAGCGCCATTGGAAGCCAGCTCCCCCCTGCTCTCGATAGCTCTGCAGACATCATGTCACTACTCACAATATCTCTGCACACAGAGAGCATTTGTTCCCGTGCATCCTGCCATCAGGGCCCCGGACTGGGTCACTCTCCCGCGTGCAGAAAAGTCTCCCATTTCGCACTTGTCTTTCAAATTCCTTGCAAAGAGCCTTTAAAAAAGAGAAGTAGCTATATTTACTATTGTCCTGCCCTTTAACTGAGAAGCTTTATCAGGTAGATTATAATCACAGACTGACAGATCTGGAAGTATTGGTAAACACACACACACACACAAAAACAACACGTGAATGAGAGTTGATAAGGAATAGTAATTACTTTGTCAAATTATTAGGCATTTGTATCTACCAAGTTGTATATTTACTAAAAGACAAAAGAACTTAAGAAAGAATTTGTTTAATCAACAGCTCCTAAATCAAGCAGCACTTACTAATTTCCAAATCTATAAAGGCAATGAAAAGCTTGATGAGATCCTAACACAAACCTAACAAAAGGTAGCAGCCATGAAGAAACTCATAATAAGAGAGAGCCAGGGAGCGGAAAACGGAATCCATGAATTCATAAATTAGATGTTCAAAGTCATTTAATGTGGATACAGAGCGTCTTGCTTCATTTCAAGGAATAAGGAACAAAATGGCATCCGACAATGCTGAGTCCACTCAACTTCCTCCAGGGAAGTTCACGTCCATTACCGTGGGTGAAAATTTCTAAGCATGTGAATTGAATTCCTTCACCCATGCTTTACAGAGGTAAACCACCGAGCATGATTTCCATTTAGAAAATCTTAAAATGTTGGGATTAAAAAATACAAGGAATATTGGTTCCCAGATTTTCTAATGCTGTGGATAGAGGTTATTAGATTTCTATCTGTATTTAGGAAATTCTAATACTAATGATGGCCAATGGAACAAGAGACATACCCCAAATAAATCTATGTCTAAAGATCTCTATTAGGAAAGCACATTTTATTATAATAAAAATTATAAAATTTATGTTCTATTACCTTCGTTTCAACTATGTATCCCTCTTCCTTCTGTTTTCACCCAAAAAGCATGAGTGTTAGAGAAGGGCAGAAAGTCAGAGGTTGTTTTGTTTATGTGTGTGTCTTTTTGTGGAACCTCAGATCAAACTCAGGATCTTGTACTCTCCAGCAAGCAGTGGCCTCAATGAACTAAATCCCCCGGGCCTCCTTTTTGCAGTACTGGGGACTGAACTCAGGACTTTGCTCTTGTCAGGCAGGTGTGGCACCACTGGTCCCAGGGCTAAATCCCTGGTCCCAGGAATTCAGAGATGGGGCAGCTGAGCTTGTGACCTTTTTATTGAGAAACATCACCAAATCCTACTGTCTTTGGGATGTCAATACTTAGTCAGGTTTTTGCAACAGATACGTTTACGACTTTTTCCAGAACAAGTATTTTCTGCTACTTTTTTGTAGTGCAATTTTCATCAGGATGCTTTCAGCAAGAACCCTAATTGAGTCCAAATAAGGACCTAGTTATTCTGGGAGGAGAATGAGAGTGCTCCCAACTCCCTGGTAAAAATCTAGGAAGACAGATGCAGAAGAGAATTACCTGTTAATGAGAGTATGACAATAAAACACTCCAAGATATCCATAAGAACAAGGATAATTTCATTTTATAAGTTGTGATTCATCTGTGAGATTCTGATGAAACACTTTAGTGAGCACCCAACCCACTGACAGGCTAATTATGCAGCACTGATTGAGGCATCAGCAGAATGCAGTCTACAGGCCAAGGCCTGGTGTGCAGGGCTTCAGAGAGGCGGCTGGGTGGTCAGACCAATGGAGAGAGGGAGAACGGCACTCCCAGTTACGAAGTAACAGATTCTGAGGATCACAGGATGGCCCAGAATTTTATATTCAAATTACCAAGCTCCATAAAAAAATCACTGTCAGTCCTTTCCAAGTGCTGTGTAAACCACAGACAGTTCTAAATATCTCATTTTCCTTAATTGAAACTGGGACTACTCAACTTAGGGTGACAGCTTTGTTTTGTTAAACAGTGTGAGGAAGCAGAGTCAGCTCTTCATTACAAAACAAACTGGGCCTCAGAGCACCCAGGGACTGAGGTTAGCAGTGGGCGGCTCGGGAAACGGTGACTGTGCCACCGAATCTGGGCCGGGGTTGGAGCTTACTGGCCTCCAGGCCCATGCCGGAAGAGTGCCCAGGGACTGAGGTTAGCAGCACGTGGCTCGGGAAATGGTGAATGCACCACCGAATCTACGTAACTGAATCTGCTCTGGGGTTGGAGCTTACTGGCCTCCAGGCCCACTCCGGAAGAGCACCCAGGGACTGAGGTTAGCAGCGGGAAGCTCGAGAAACAGCAACTGCACCACTGAATATGTGCCGGGGTCAGAGCTTACTGGCCTCCAGGCCCACGCCGGAAGAGCACCCAAGGACTGAGTTTAGCAGCGGGCGGCTTGGGAAATGGCGACTGCACCACTGAATCTGCGTCACCGCATCTGTGCCAGGGTTGGAGCTTACTGGCTTTCAGGCCCGCGCTGGAAGAGCGCCCAGAGACTGAGGTTAGCAGGTCAGAGTTTGACTTTCTCCACGCCAACTGCAGAAGCACATCCAGTCACCTTGTATTGGTGAGTAGGTGGGCCTGTTGGAACATCAGCCCCTACCACTACAGCTGCACAGGGCCTACAGCCTGCTGACCTCCAGGCCAACTGCACAAGTGAGCCCAGATACTCTGTATTGGTGAGCAGGTAGGCCCATTGGAACCTCAGGTAGTGCCATGGTAGCAGTGCAGGAGCCAGAGCCTTCCTGCCTCTAGCAGACGGGAGAAGGTGTTCTGACTGTATTGATTGAGTGCCTCATATTGTGTGCCAGAACTAGGGGTTTTTCTTTCAATACAGACTGCAAAGAACAACCCAGGAAACACTGCTATTTTAAGGTTCCTAAATATTAGGAGGAAAGTGACTTGCAACAAACAGAGCCAGAAAACAAGGCAGGGCAGAGATGAGGAAACACTCAAAGTCTCAGATACAAAGATCCTCACCTCAAGGTAACACAGGGGGAAGGGAAATAGAGAATTTTGAAGGCCAGTCTCCAGGGTCCTTGGAAATGGTAACCAAAGCAGATCTAGAAAAATGGAAATCAGAATTGATCTCTGAGATGAAAGCAGAGATATAGGACACTGTCAATACCATGATTAATAAAGGTAAAGAGGAAATCATGGAGTTGATAGAATCCAAGATAGCAAAAGCAATGGAACCTTTTAAACACCTACAAGCAGAAGTCCAGGAAAATTAAGAAAGAAAATGAAAGTTTGCACAATAGAATGAATTTGGCAGAAGACCGAATTTCAGACCTAGAAGACAGGATCTCAACCAATGAACTGAAAAGGCATAATCTATGGAAAAAAGCAAGCAATAATGAAAAGTCAATCCAGCAGCTCCTAGATGATTCAAAGAAGAATAACATAAGATTGATTGGAGTCACTGAGGAAGCAGGAGACAAGGCTAAAGACATCAAAAAGCTATTCAGAGATAATGGCAGAAAACTTCACAGAAAAAGGTCAAGAATTGGACATACAAATATATGAAGCACATAGGATGCCACAGGCCCGTGACATGAAAAAATTTACACCTAGGCATATCATCATAAAAGTCCCAGATATTCAAAAAAAGAATGAAATACTGAAAGCAGCCAGAGAAAAGAAAACAGTTACATTCCAAGGGAAGCCCATCAGGATCACAGCAGACTTCTCAACTCAAACACTCAATGCAAGAAGAGTCTGGAGTGAAGTCTTCCAAGCCCTAAAGGAAAACAACTTCCAACCCATACTGATGTATCTTGCAAAATTATCCTTCAAAATTGATGGGGAAATAAGATACTTTCATGACGAAGAACATCTGAAAAACTTCACAAATACAAAACCTGTGCTCCAAAACATTTTAAAGAATATCTTGGAGAAAAATAAGGAAAGTTACAGATCCATGAGACCTAACCGAGTCAACCCATGGGACCAAACAAGAAACTGATGGGGAAAGAGCAGAAGTACAATAACACATCCAAGAACAGGAAAACATGGCAGCACTAAATTTACCTATATCAGTCATAACCATTAATGTCAATGGACTCAACGCGCCAATTAAGAGATGCAGACTGGCAGAGTGGATCAAAAAACAAGATCCTACAATCTGCTGCACACAAGAAATACACCTAATTCAGAAAGAAACCCATGAACTAAAAGTAAAGTGATGGAAAACAATACTCCATGTGACAGGAAACAGCAAGAAAGCAGGAGTGGCGATTTTATCTGCAGACAAAATAGAGTTCAAGCCAAAACTGATAAAGAGAGATAAAGATGAACACTATCTTTTAGTTCAGAGAAAAATCCAAGAGGCAGAAATCACAATCTTAAATATCTATACTCCAAATTCTAATGCACCCAACTATATAAAACAAATATTAATGGACTTGAAAAACCAGATAAACTCCAATACAATAATAGTAGGGGACCTCAACACCCCACTGTCACAAAGAGATAGATTGACTGGACAAAAAGTCACTAAGAAAATCCTTGAGCTCAACCAGACTCTTCAGCAAATGGATTTAATAGATGCCTACGGAGTATTTCACCTCACAAAGTCAGAATTTACATTCTTCTCAGCTGCTCATGGATCATTCTCCAAAATAGACCATGTGCTCATTCATAGAACAGGTTTAAGCAAATACAAAGGGATTGAAGTTATCCCTTGTACACTGTCGGACCATAGTGCCCTGAAATTGGAGCTGGATAGCAAAGGAAAGCCCAGGATCTGCAAAAACACACAGAAACTGAACAACACTCTGCTGACCAACCACTGGGTTACAGAAGAAATTGAGCAGTTCTCGCAACTAAACGATTACCCCAGTACAACATATAGAAATTTATGGGACACCATGAAAGCAGTTCTATGAGGAAAATTCATAGCAGTGAAAGCCTACATCCAGAAAACGGAGCAAGCTCAAAAAAACAATTTAATGCTGAACCTCAAGCAACTAGAAAGAGAGGAGCAAAACAAACCCAAAGCTCACACTAGGCAAGAAATTATAAGGATCAGGGCAGAAATTAACGCAATAGAAACCAAAAGAACAGTTCAAAAAAATCAATGAATCCAAAAGTTGCTTCTTTGAGAGGATAAACAAAATTGATAGACCCTTAGCCAACCTCATTAAAGAAAGGAAGGAAAAGGCTCATATCTATGCTATTAGGAATGAGAATGGAGAAATTACTACTGACCCAGAGGAAGTCTAGAGGATAATAAACACCTACTTTGAAAATTTATACTTCAATAAAATGGAAAACGTAGAAGAAATGGATAGATTTCTAGACACATATGAACTCCCAAAGCTGAATAAAGAAGATATAGAAATGTTAAATACCCCAATAACAATCTGTAAAATTAAAAATATAAAAAAACTTGCCAACAAAGTAAAGCCTTGGACCTGAAAGTTTTACTGCTGAATTCTATAAAACTTTTAAAGAAGAGTTAGTGCCTCTACTTCTGAAACTCTTCAATGAAATTGAAAGGGAAGCAGTACTCCCAAACTCATTCCTGGGAGCAACCTTTACCCTGATTCCAAAGCAGAGAAAGACCCAACCAAAAAAGAGAACTATAGGCCAATATCCCTAATGAACATCGATGCAAAAATCCCCAATAAAATCCTGGCAAACAGAATACAGAGAATTATCAAAAAGATTATACACCCTGACCAAGTTGGATTCATCCCAGGGATGCAAGGATGGTTCAACATACATAAATCAATCAATGTTATACACTATATTAACGGGCTTAAGGACAAAAATCATATGGTCATCTCAAATGATGCAGAAAAAGTGTTTGACAAAGTACAACACCCATTTATGTTCAAAACTCTATAGAAGATCAGAATAGATGGTCTGTATCTCAAACTAATTAAAGCTATCTACGAGAAACCTTCAGCCAGTATCATACTAAATGGTCAAAAATTGAAACCTTTCACACTAAGACCAGGAGCAAGACAAGGGTGTCCTCTCTCACCACTTCTGTTCAATATAGTTCTGGAAATATTAGCCATAGCAATTAGGCAAGAGAAAGAAATAAAAGGAATAAAGATTGGAAAAGAAGAAGTTAAATTGTCGTTATTTGCTGACGACATGATACTCTATCTAGAGGATCCTAAAAACTCAATTAAAAAACTGCTGGACCTAATCGCCAATTTTAGCCACATAGCTGGTTACAAGGTCAATGTTAAAAAATCAATAGCCTTCATATACACAAACAGTTGACCCACTGAGATAGAAATTGGAGAGTCAGTCCCTTTCACAATAGCACCCCCAAAAATAAAATACCTAGGAATCAATCTAACAAAGGAGGTAAAAGACCTCTACTCTGAAAACTATAGCACTCTGAAAAAGGAGATAGAAGATGATATCAAAAAATGGAAAGACATACCTTCCTCTTGGGTAGGAAGAACCAATATTGTCAAAATGGCTATACTCCCAAAACTACTCTACACATTCAACGCAATCCCGATTGAAATCCCAACAGCATATTTCACAGATCTAGAGAAAAAAATCCAAACTTTCATCTGGAACCAGAAAAGACCTAGAATAGCCAAAGCAATTCTAAGCAACAGGGATATGGTGGGGGGTATTACAACTCCGAACCTGAAAGTATACCATAAAGCCACCGTGATAAAAAAAAACTGTGTGGTACTGGCAAAGTAACAGACCTGAGGATCAATGGAGTAGAATAGAAGATCCAAAAACTACTCCAGATACACTCAGCCACCTCATCTTTGACAAAGGAGCCAAAAATCCTCAATGGAGGAAAGATAGCCTCTTTAACAAATGGTGCTGGAAAAACTGGGCTTTAACTTGCTAAAGACTAAAACTAGATCTAACTCTTTCACCATGTACCAAGCTAAAATCAAGGTGGATAAGAGACCTAAATATTAAAACAGACACTCTAAACCTTCTGCAAAACAGGTTAGGTAAAACTCTCAAAGACATTGGCTTAGGGAAAGGCTTCATGAACAAAACTTCTATAGCACAAGAATTGGCTGAGGAAATCAACAAATGGGACCCCATTATTTTAAAAAGCTTCTGCACAGCAAATGAAACCACCAACAATGCAAAAAGGCAACCAACAATGTGGGAAAAAAATCTTTACCTTTACCAGCTGTTCCTAAGATAAAGGGCTACTATCTAGACTATATAAAGAGCTCAAAAAAATCAGCCCACCCAAATTTAATGACCCAATTCAAAAATGGGCATCTGAAATAAACAGATATTTTTCAGAGGAAGAAGTAAGAGCAGCTAAGAAGCATATGAAGAAATGCTCAACATCATTCGTCATTTGAGAGATGCAGATGAAAACAACACTGAGATTTCATCTCACTCCACATAGAATGGCTGCCATTTCAAATTCAGCCAATGGCAAATGTTGGCGAGGCTGCGGAGAAGAAGGAACCCTTCTCCACTGTTGGTGGGACTGTAGACTCGTACAACCCCTGTGGAGATCAGTTTGCAGATTCCTCAAAAAGCTAGGATTGGAGGTCCCACGTGACCCGGCCATTGCCCTGCTAGGTATATACACACAAGAATTAAAAGACTCATATCACAATGACATATGTGCACCCATGTTTATAGCACCCCAATTTATGATTGTTACATCTTGGAAACAACCCAAGTGTCCATCAACTGGAGACTGGATAAAAAAGCTCCATTCTTCTACAGAATGGAGTATTACTCTGTCATAAAAAGTGATAGGTTTGAGTCATTTATACTTAGATGGACATACCTTGGGGATATCCTCATAAGTGAAATAAATAGGGCACAGATAGATACATATCACATCTTTTCTCTGGTATGAGAAAATAAAGATGTAAATGAGTCCTAGAATTGTATGTTATATATTGTGAAAGAGAAAATGCTCAATGTAAAATAGGGTGAAGGGGGAAAAATGATGAGATTGTAACAAAAAAGTAAGGAAACAAATTTTATGTATATGGGAGGCGGTAGGGTGGGTAGGGCTATGGGAAAAAATGAGAATTAAGTTGTGTCTTATACTGGTACAAATCTCCATTGTGGAGTGCAGTCACGATTCGTTTATGTAATATACCAATAAAGATTTAAAAATTTAAAAAAAAAAAAAAACCAAACTGGGCTTGTAGGACTTTGTGGAAAAACTTTAAGGGGAACTTTAAGCTACTGTTTCAATATTTGAGATTTTCATGGAAGCAGAAGCAAAACCTTTATTATTGTAGGTCTCATTGAATGTAATAGCTATATTAGAAACAAATAGTTAAAACTTAAGTCAATCAATTTAAAATCTAGGTATTATTTTTAAGTTATCTTTGTTCAATTTATATTGTGTTGTGATTAAAAATATCATTCAAAGAAAAATTATTTGCATTATGCAAAATAGAAGGCTGGAGAAAATTAGCAGAATTTACTATGTACAAACTTTCTGTCTTGAATTTACTTTTGAAGGGAGCTGAAAAGCAAAGATAAAAATTGTGTTTTAAGTAGACGATGTATGTTGCTCTGAACTTAAATAACAAGTTCACGGGTAAATCTAAGAAATTTTAATATTTTAAGATGTCCCTATGGTAATAAAGGACAGTGATATTACTGCACTCCTTCAAAGTTCAAGTATAATTTTGTCAATGTTTTTGGCCACAAGAACTAAATTTTGTTGGGAAGTCATTTACCTTTTCAGCACTCCGTCGAACTCTTCTTTCTCCTTCTTGCTTTTTTTCTTCAGCTTCCTTTAAACTAGTAAGAAAAGTAAATGTTATAGCCCAGTCATATTTGCGATGTTGGAACCTGTGCTAAGCACTTGCTGCCCAGTGTGCAGCCTCACAGGAGGGGAGCACGTCCTTGGCTCCACACCGAAGATAAGGGTGGGTGTGAGACTGACTCACTGCCAGTCAGGGAGAAGCTTTGTGGTGTAGAACTGGATGAGCCTGCCGCTTGACTGACAAACACCAAATTGTCAGGAATCCATTGCAGGAGGCGGAGTGAGAGCCTTGGCACAATGCTCTGACAAGGCTGGACCCGAACTGGACGTCTGAGGATTTACCAGCCACACCCTGACTTCTAAGTTTTTACATCTGGCTTCCTTCAATAAAAGCACAGTTGTTAGTAAAAGCTACATCTGACTGGTCTTCTAAACTCTTTCAGATCTGTGATCTAATTATAATCTCTTCTTAACAGCAAGTATTGCTGAGGGAAAAGCCAGAGTTCAGAAAGATGGGATTCTCTTTCTCAGTCATGCATAAACAGAAACAGAGATTCACAGAGCGCAGGCCAGGTGTGAATGCTCACAGCCTCTGCCTCTTAGATAAGAAAGTGTCAATCCAGCTGGTTTCCTGTTTGGAAATCAGCCAGAGCCACAGTCTCTTGATCCAGATGAGACATGCCCTTGAACTCTGGCTGCAGTTTTCAAAGTCAGGTGTGAAGTTTATTACTCTGTTAAATATTTGTCTGTCTTGATTTAAAGATCCAGTAAAACAAATATATCACTTTAAGGTTTGCTGCCTCGAGGCTTACAGTCTCTGCTTTGTTTACTGGCCAGGATGTGAGACTCCAGTACTCAGTACCAAAAGGGTAACAAATAGATTCTGCTTTTGTCCTGCTCACCTCTTATACTAAAAGTGAATTCAGACACATGTTGCTCCCATTGTCAAAGCCTTTGCATGTGCCCAGTTGAAGTGATGCATGTCAAATAACTGACAGATTATTCCACACAAAGGGGCTTGCATCTTAAAACACTACACTTAAAACACTGGGTGTTTTCAAAGTATAATAGTTTAAATAATGAATAGTCTGAAATTCAATAACTAACAGAATCACTTTATCTTCTTTTTCTTCCATTCTGGGAGCAGAGCTCATTTCACATTATAAAGTCAAAGGACTGTGTACTTCCGGGAGAGACCTTATCACTCTGTCCCCAGGACCAAGTGCATCCCGCAAGGCCACCCGGGCGGGTGATGCTTACAAGAGCTCCGCACACATGGCGCACTTGTTGCCATGTGTCCTCCCATCGGGACCAAGCACTGGGTCATTTTCCCTTGTGCATCCAAGTCTTCCGTCTTTCACATAGGCCCGGAAAGCACTGCACACATCCTAAAGAACAAGGAAAGAAACCCGCGTCATTAGCAAGACTGCAGGGCTTAGCGCTGTCTGCAGTTCTCCAAAAGTCAGTATCTCTGCCACCAGGAGGGATACTAGCCGTGGAGAACAGTTCTAGTCATGAAGAAGCAAATTGAGGAGTGTTGCATAATTTGTATGTTCAAGTATAGAACTTGTTCATTCATTCATTCATTCATTCATTCTTTAATTCATTCATTTCATTCATTGTGGAAATGGCAATCGCAATGCTAGAACTAAAAGAAAGCACAGTCTTTGCCCTCAAATTACTCACAATGGCCTAGGTGATGTAGACATAGAAATATTTAAAATAGTTAGTTCTTTTTGAAAACTTTGGTGCAGGTAACCACTGGTGCCCTAGTAAGATAATGCGAAGATATTAAACTGAAAATTGGGAATGTTATTTGACTAGAAAAAATCAAGTGTGCCATATACAATGTGCCTCCCCCTTCCCTACCAACAGGTTCACAGACTCTCACCAATAAGAGTCTCCCTTGGGGCTGGGGATTTGGCTTAGTGGTTCTGGTGCCTGTCTTGCAAGCGCAAGGACCCGGGTTCAATCCCTGATAACCACATACCATACTGGGCATGGACACTCACCCCAGCAGCAACCAGTACCACATACCACAGTGCCGGGAGTGGTGGCTCACGCCTGTCATCCCAGCACCCAAGAGGCAGAGGCAGGAGGATTACTGTGATGTGAGTTTCAGGCTGAGCTCAGGGTCAGCCTGAACTACAAAACGAGACCCTGTCTCAAAAAAAAAAGAGTCACCCTTTAGCTTTTTCCTTTAAGTAATTCGCCTAAGACCTCTTGACAAATGACCATGGTGGGGTTTTAAATGGTGTTAAAGGATGGGAGTTCAGTGAACTTTCATTAAACTTGAAATTTCATTTTCTTCTTAGGTTTTTTCTTCTTTCTATCTTTCTATCTTTCTTTTTTTTTCTCCCTCCCTCCTTTCTTCCTTCTTTCTAAAAAGAAAGCCAAAACACAGCTGAAATTTCTAATCACTAAAGTTAATGTTTGTTTTCAGGAACTACCACTTGCTCTTCCACACCATCTGGCACTGTTCAGCATTCTATTTTAAGTGCACCACTAGTTTCCTTCTCCCAGGCGCACAACCTAGAAGCAAGAGGAGAACATCTGCTTCCTTCCTGAAAACAGGCCGCATTCATCTTCACATCTGGTTCTCACCTCCACCGAGCTGTTCCCACACTCGCCTCCACTTCTTATGCCAACTTGAGTCCCCGCTTTCCTGGAATCAGAAATCAGTACAGCCCGAAGTTAGCACCACAGCACTCTCGACCATGCAAAACTCAGTTCTCTTCAGTGCACAGTGATTCTTTTGATCCTGAAAACTATGCCAAATACCACCTTTCATTCAGTTACTTTGTCATATGAGAGCTTATGTTCTTAACTTTAAGTCAAAGAAATGGGTCATGATGGAAGGTTGATAACAGAGTTGTGGATATTATTTCCAAGAACATTTTCTGCTTGTGCCCAGAGTGAGGCTCCACATCAGAAGATGAACAAAGTATGTCTTAAAAATCTTTGATGTCCACCAAAGAGCTTTGTTATTTTAAGTAAACAAGCTCAAGTTTGTATTATCTAATCTCTTGTTATGCCAGTCTTCATTTGGGCATTTTATTTTTTTCATAGGATGTACATAAGTTCGTGCTAATTAACTTTGTTTATTCTCTTGGAACTATAAAAATATCTGAAAACAGAATCATACATCTAAGATGCATCTTAATTTCAGAAAAGGCAATTTATAATTTAGCATCTATATAATTATAAAAATACAATTAAAGCAATAGAAAGAAAACATTAAATATTTATAAGTGATAAGAATAATAGCATTTTCAAAGTATTTCACTTGAAGAAAATAATTAAAATTAATTTCCAGTATTATTGTGGAGTTTCCTAGAAGCCAGAAATAAAACAAACACAATAAATAGAGATGTGATTCCCACTGTACAGTAAAGAGAAGATACAAGAAATATGGAGAGAGAAACTTTTAGCTGGTCTAGCATTTCAAATAGGAATCCTCACAAGACATAGTAAAAAGTTAAATGTGCAATGTGTTCATCTGTGTGCTATAAAATATATATCTCATAAAACTCTGTATGCTCTTCACATCTCAATTTTTGCTTTCTGTTTCTATGTGTTGACCTTTAGTGGAAGCTACAAGCCTAATCTTAGTGTTAATTAGCATGTGAAGGATCACAGATGTAACATCGTTTGTTTCAACGAAGATAGAGAGGATAAAGCTTCCAATGAATGAATATTACTAGCTTTAGAAAACATTTGTTTTTACATCTGTAAAAACTACACATCAGACAGTTTAAGACTGAGGTCATAAGTCAGACGCTGCAGACCAGATGTCCACATTGCTGGTGGAGAACAATGATAGCATCAAGGGGGGATAAAGGACAAAGACAAAACAGAGGACAGTGAGTTGTTTTATCTACTTGGCAAAGGTTGAGCAGTTAGGAAGAACTTTTAATATTAAAAGTTCCAATTACTTTAATATTTCCAACTACTAAATACTTAAATAATCATTTGATGGTGAAATCATTCTGTTTAGAAAGATAGGTTGAGAAATGATAGAAGATACTATAGATGTGTTTAAATATGACCAAGATGTGTATAATACCTATCATGTACATACTCACCATATATGTGTGAGATCACAAGTGTGTAGATATTATATGTATATCCTTCTGTTTGTGTCATAATGATAATGATAACTTATGATACATCGCACAAAAATGCTGTATAACATGTAAGGTGCTATGGACACTTTTTCTTAAGAGTATTAAAAGAAGTGGAGCTAGGAGTTCCTGGGTGGCTCACTCGTAACTAACACGTTGCCTTACAGGACGCATGATCAGCCATGTCCTACACTGTACCAACAACTCATGTTAGGGAGGACTGGCTCCTGGGCGTACTCACACATTCTGAGCACACAGCTCACACTTGTTGAGATACGTTCTTCCATCTGTGCCACAAACAGCAGCTTTCTCATCATTACAGATAAAAGCCTCATCTTTTTCTCCTTTCTTGAACTCATTGCAATCGAGCTACAAAGAGACATGATGGAAGAATGTTAAAATAGTCCTTTTATACATAAATAGGCTAACATTTAAACCTGAAATAACATAACTCAAAAAAGGAGAAATATACTAGGTCAGTGAGAGTATAGCTCCACACATGTAACATACAAATTAAGAACAGGAACATAATTAGATTTCTAGGAAAAAAAAGGTTTTCAGTGTGTTTCAGCCATGTGCTGGGTGAGGAAAGCTAGCTAGCGCTCTGAAGACTAATGTGGTGCCATCAAATTCTGTTTATCTTCTCTAGAGAGTAGAAGTGAAGTGCAATAGACAAGAGATATAAAACTCTGCAAAGTATAAAGTACAATAAAAATGTTAACATTTGAATTAGGATAGTAATTAAAATCCAGATTTCTAGGACTTTTGTTAAAACTTTTCCATTCACAAGCTGTATAATATGGACACATAACAACCTCTTTGTGTTTAAGTGTCCCATGTACAGAGAGGCTTTCTTTTCACCGGCCCTGATAGACAGTAAGGGTGCAGCTGTGTAAAAATGTTAACATACGTGCAGCAGTCACAAAAACGCTTCATCATGGCCATTTGTTGTTTTATTTTGAATGTTTTCTACTGACAACCAAGCCAAGAAAATGACACCTCTTTTAAGGATGATTAAGGAATTCTCAAACACCAAGGCTAGGTCCTGTACATAGGGGCAACTGAACCAGAAGATAACTGAAAACACAATTTCAGCTCTCACATCTGCCACCTGCTCACTTCACCTCTTTGAAATTCACTCTCCTCACCTGAAACTTGAGAACTCACACCCTACCCACATTCCAGATTCATGGTAAGGATCATGTACATATGAAGTGACACTGACAACCACTCTTGTAACATAAGGTACCTAAAGACTCAGAGTTAACTTGAATTTAATTCTACTTTAAAACAAATGAAAACAATTTGAGGTATTTTCCTCCCTCAGAGCATCACTGTACGAAATATATTTCCAATGCTACCAATGTCGTAGTAAAGCATTTTAATGGTATATATAGAACACCTAGACATAGACTTTTTTTTTTTTTTTTTGGTATCAGAGATCCAGTGCAGGACTGTGTGCTTGTGATAGAATATAGACTTATGATGACATAGCATACCACCAAAATTTTAAAAAGTAAATATATAGTACAAATATATAGTAATTTTTCAATCAGAAAATCAGATTAAACAGCTCTCTGAGATGGTAACAAAAAAAGGAAAGAAAAATTTTAAAATAGAAAAGAAAAGCCATACCATACTTCACAATCCACGACGTATGTTTAGGAAGAAAGTGCGACTAGAGCAACGTGAGCTGACAGTAAGTGAAAATAAAATAAATGATGACCACAGGTGGCTTTTCACTAATTTATTCAGTTATCCCTCAAAATTCATTATTTATTTATATTTTTAATAAATTTATATTTTAAAATAAATATAAGTACAAAAATGTAAATATAAATATTTTAAATAAAAATGTCTTTCTACAACAGGGACATTTGAGGTGAGATGAGCCTAGAGATGTGAGGAAAGACTGTTACAAGACACAGAGTTTTACAATTACCAAAGATTTGTGCTGGCAATTGGATAACTCTACTGAAGGGCCAGGAAAGAAGCTTGGCTGAAGCTTAAAGGAAAAAGCAGAAGAACGATTGGCTTCTTTCAAAACTCATTTCTGGAAACTCCAGACGCATGAGAAAATTATGGACTGGCGTAATTAATTTGGAGCAATCGATTGTTTCCTTCACCTCACCAGCAGCATACCAGGTCACAGGTATTGACAGGGAGACAGCAAAGCAAGACACAGGCCAATGGGGTGAGGAGAAGGGTGTGAGCATTTTCCACTCCACTCCTTCCCCTCCAGACTCCAGGGTGAGTCAGACTTGCATGGAAAACACCCTTCCTGCTGCTGACAATCACTGAGCCTAAGAGGCGGAGTCTGACTGCTGGGGACACAGAAGACTGGAGAAAGGTTCTAGAACCTTCTGTGCTGATCCTCATTCCCATCCCATTTTTACACTCATCAAATGCTTATCTAACTCAGTTTTTCAGGGAAACAAAATAGCTAACATCAACATGGAATTTCATAGTAAATATGCCTTTATACTTCTTGTGTAATGAATATGAAAGATAGTCAAGATACTAAGCAAAAATGTACCAAGTAAAACAAGAGGAAAAAAAATCCAACATGCTAAGGGACATGTATCATCAAGAAAAGAATTGTTGAGATGTGTGGTTAAGCAATGACATTCTAATTAGCTGGGTGTGGTGGCAGACACCTAGAACTCCAGCACTCTGGAGGGCAGAAGCTGGAGATTCACAAGTTCAAGTCCAGTAACTTAGAAAATTAACTAGAACCTGCCTCAAAATAAAAACCAAAAGAGCAAGTTACGCATCTCAGTGAGAGAGCCCTGGGTTAAAATACAGCAATAAAAAGTAAAGAATGAATGTGTACTGCAGACAAATAAAATATCTAATTTGAAACAAGAAAATATGTATAAAGAAGAACAAAGTGAGAGATTTGCACTTAAAATGGTAAGTAAAATATAAAGAATAAAAATAAGATATGCACAGCTAAATAACGAACTTACCAACCACAGAATGTGACCAAGGAATTCTCTTAGAACACTACGAAAACTATAACTTAAAACCAAAAGGAAAAACTAAAAAGTGTAAAGAATTTATTATTTCCCAAAATGAAGAAAACAAATCTATTTAGAAATATCTGAATAAAATAGAAAGTTCCCAGAGTTAATGAAAAGCCAAGAGAAAGAGAAGAGTAGCCATAATAACTGAGTGATGAAATCTAGTTAATAAAACAGTTATGGAGAAAGACAAGCCATTTTCAGAAAGTAAACAAAGAGAGGGCCGGGGATATAGCTCAGTGGTTCTGGCGCCTGTCTTGCAAGCACAAGGACCCGGGTTTGATCTCTGGTAACCACATAACAATACTGGGCATGGAGACTCATGCCCAGCAGCAACCAGTACCACATACCACAGTGCTGGGCGTGGTGGCTCACGCCTGTAATCCCAGCACTTGGGAGGCAGAGGCAGGAGGATTGCTGTGATGTGAGTTGGAGGCTGAGCTCAGGATCAGCCTGAACCACAAAGTGAGACCCTATCTTACAAAAAAAAAAAAAAAAAAAGAAAAAAGAAAGTAAACCAACAGAGACCTAATGTACATTAGAATAGAAGACATCAATATGGGCAGATACCTGTACTGATAATTACAATTAACTGAAAGTGTAAATTTTGATTCATGGTTATCATAATAACAAAAATTAGTTACATTACATTTAACTAGTTAATTAATTACATTTAATTAGTTACATTACATTTAAGCTTCACCAAAAGTTGAAACAAGGAACAACTTTTAAAATGATTTTTTAAATGGTATGATAATTAAATATGTGAAAAATGAGAGAACCAAATATTAATATAACAGAAATGGCAAAAGATTTAAATAAATGGGACCACACATTTAAAGAAAATTAGTTTTAAATTTTAAAAACTAAGAACAAATCATACTGATAACAAGAGAAAAATTAAGGCACACAAATATTAAAACAGTAAGATAAGAAAATATATGTTAAAAAACTGAAGAATTACATATAGTAATATTAACACTTAAAAATAGACTTTAGCTCAAAATGTAAGTGACAAAGAACTCTATGTGAGTAAAAGAGAGAGAACAAGAAAATACAACAATCATGACTAATACAGGATAATAACAGTTTCTGATGCATCAAGCAATACTAGTAGGATGTAAAAGCTTTAGATAAATTCACAACTAGCATTATAAATTCAACAAATCTCATAGAAACTGATATAAAAAGAAAGTGTTAGAAGGATAATTCTATTAGATTTTTATGGAAGCTTATACCCAAAACAGAAAATAAACATTTTTCTAGAACTTGTGAAACACTTACAAAAGCAGAGACAAAGTAATAAGAAATCCAAATGATCAATATCATATAGACCACATTCTCTAACAAAATTTAATTAAAAGATAATATAAAGAAAAAAGTATACACGCAAGAAAATCAATAAGAAAATGCTAATTTCCTGTGAGAGAGAGAGGATATTAAGATATTTTGAGAAAGAGGATATTAAGAAATATTTGGCAAATAATGCTAAAGAAAAAGTCTCACAATCAACCTTGAGGCTGAGCCTCATAATCCTTAGTAATTTAAATACACTTGTCAGAAAAACCAAAGAAATAAATACTTTTCAATTCATCCTATGATGAGAAAATGCAAACATAAACAACCACTACCACAAAAAAGTAATGACTATTACAGAAGACAAAAGAAATGGGGACTATTAACAAAGAAAGCTGATAGAATAGATTTCTAGTATGACTAATGAAAGAGAAAGAACATAGAAAAAGTACATGAAATAATAATTGCAAATAACTATAAAAATTGAGATATCAATATGTGAGAGTATATTGTAGTCATATGCCAATACCTTTGAAACCAAAAATGGATTCATGGCTACAAGAAGGTATCAAACATTCACAGTGGTTCACAGAGCAAAAGGAAATTTGAATAGAGCAAGGAAGTATTGATCCAGTTAATATACTGCTTTGAGATATTCCCTTTTGTAATGACCAAGTCCAAATAGCTTTGAAGTCAGTTGACTCAAGTTTTAGAAAAATCTGTATCAAATAATACTTCATAAGTTAATCCATGAATCAAAAAGTGTGCACACTCAAAAGTTTTAAGCAGGTTTGCTGAGCTGTTTACATACCACATTATCCACCCATTTTGCATGTACAATTTAAGGATTTTAAGTAAATTTAAGGAGTTGTACAATCACGGCCAGCGCTCAGTTCAAGGACATCTCCATCACACCAGGGGGTCCTTTGTGCCATTCCAAGATAATCCCAGCTCTGGGGCGACCATAGTGCTTGTAAATGAAGTTGAGATCCTTAATTCTGCATATTTCCTTTATTTTTTTTTGAGATTTCATATTAATGATTTATAAATATGTAATTATTTGGTTTAAGCTTCTTTCAATTTGAAAATACTTTAAAGATTCAATTATATTCCTTTTGGTTGCTGAATAATATTCCATTGTATAAATATATTTCATTTATCCATTACCAGTGATCATTTAGACATTTGGATTGGCTTCAGTTTTAAACTATTACAAAAAATTAAAATGATCACGATACATACTAACACCTCAAAATGAATGTAAATATTATGTGTGTTTATGATGGCACAATGTATAACATTTGCATTTACATTTTTAGCAGATACAAGGCTCTGGGTTCAAAATTTTAAAATCAATGGGAAGGAAGAGGAAAAACTTCTACCAGGAATATCTACATGTTGACTTTATGGGAACCTATGGTTCACTTTACTGGGTTCTTAAGTTTAACTTCGCTGGGCTCTGTAGCGAATCTCTGTTTAAGGTGAAAAATAAAACATGAATTTAAGGTTTTGATTACACACACTCCATCTTCCTCAGTTATGCTGGCATGTTGAACACATATTAAACTGATCATAGAGCGAGGGGATTGAATTCCACTACACTGAACATTATGCCTGTCCTTATAGCAATAACACACAAATAACCAATTTATTCTATGTTGGATTCAGTTACAAGTAATTCAACCTTTTAATATAAATACAAGGATAAATTAGTCAATTTCCATTTTTAAGAAAACCTTCCAGGATTTTGGTAGAGAATATATTGAATTTGTAAATTCTAAAATAATTGCTATCCACAGTATTGACTTTTTTAATTTATGAAGATGGATTATCACACCATGTACAGTCATCTATTGATGATGGGACTACATTCTGAGAAATTTATCAACAGGTCACTGCATCATATGGAAACCTCAGAGCGCAGTCATACAAACTTAGAGTCTAGCATACCCAACACACAAATGTATGCAAGGACTATAACAAACAAAACAGTACAAGATATTATGAGTAAGAGAAAATGATGCCATCAGAAGACACAAGTAAGAATTGGAGGCTGGTGGGTGTCTGTCTAGTAGGTATAAGGCCCCAAGCTCCGTGTCCAGTACTACAAAAAGAGACAAGACAGGATGAAGGAAAGATAACAGTGACACATATAACCTCCAACTTCGCAGGAGGCTGAGGTCTGAAAGACTCACATTTTCTTTTGGTTGCAGTCTATATCACCTTTTCATCTTTTTGAATTCTCGTGCCCTTGAATCTGAGGAGTATCTACTGAAGACTGGTTTTAACTGCTTTTGTACCATTTGACAATCCCTATCTTTCGACTGCTATGCCTAAACATTTACATCTAATATAATGCAGTGTGATTGTGTTTATATTTTCTATTTGTTTTTAAAATATTCTTATTCTTTTCACCTTCAGTTCTTCTTCCATTGCTTTCTTTTAAGTTCTGATGTAACTTTTTAATTCTATTAATTTTATATAATCTTACATATATCTACTTTCTTAGTGGTTACTCTAGCAATGATAGTATGACTAATATTCTTATTTAAATTTGGTAAAATATTAGAAATTTTATGCCATGATACCTTTCTTACAATTTCCTACAACTTATTTCGTATATATATATATATATATATGTATAATTAATTTGAGTAATAATAAAACTTCTTTATAAAAGACATTAGCAGAACATTTTAAAAATATATAATACAGAGTCCTTTGTATTAATACACATTCTCACCTTGTCTACTACTTTTTCTTTCTACAGATCCAAGCTCCTTTCTGGCTGAGTTGATTGTTTTGCTCTATTTTTATTTGCAAAGCAGATTTGTCACCAGTAAAGTCAGATTTCCTCGATAGTATCTTACTTCATTTTGCCCTAATTTTTGTGGGATAGTTTTGTAGGATAGAAGATCACTGTGGACTTGTTTTCTCCTCCAGTTCTTCGAGCACGTCACTCCCCTGACTTCTGTTGTCCTTCTCTCTGAGCGCCACAGCTCTTGGTCCAGAGCAGACAGCTTTGGTAAGTGCAAAAGGAGGACGCAGCTGCCTTTGCTGCCCTGCACTGCTGATCCGCCCCTCCCCATCCTACTTAATACCAAAAGAGAATCCTTTAATATTCCTCCCTCCTAGGTCCAAGAAGAAATGTGAGCCAGTTCCAGTATCACAGAAGCCTATGATGACGAAGTTATTCTTGAATAACAGAATTTTTCTGACTTGTTTTTATCATGGCTCTCTCACAAACTCTGGATATTAGAGCCTAGAGCCTAGGCTAAAAATTGTAAGTCATGTAAAAGATATATATTGTGCTTATCTGAAATTGTTAGAAAATTAAGGCATATTTTCTCCAGTGGAATAGTGGAGAGTAGTTTCTTTTCCATTAATATTTCTAAAAATTATTGTCTTAAATCTCAGATCCACCACTCATTTAAGAAACTATGCTGGCATAAGTTTATTTAGGGCTTCCATTTTCACTTCCCAGTCGATTTCATGTATTTTTCATACATTTCTTCATTCATGAGTTCATGGAATTCTGAAAGGTGACTCAGTGTTATGCTTATCACCTAATCCTCTTCCTAAGATTTGTGGTCAGGCTCTGGATTTTCAACAAGGGCTTCATTAACTGCAGTTACTTCTCGGGACAGAGAACAGAGCTCACTAGCAGCCCGCACAAGTTCCAAAGCACTGGAGGTATCTTGCTTTTTCAATTTTGGTAGAATAGAGTAAACAACATCTCCCACAGCTTCCTAAACAAAACTGCTGACTCCCACTGTTCCAGTACCATTTTCTGTTGTTAATCGTTCGTGTTTCTCCAGGAATTTACGCCCAGGAGATAGGAGGTCAGGCACCCAGCATCGCGTCTCCAAGATGGGTCCTCCTTGCAGAGGCTGCGCAGAGGCCGACGGCCTCCTGCTGCTCAGTGTCTCCCTCGCTCTGCCCGACCTCATGTCTCAAGTGAGAGGGCAGCTTTTGTCACTTGTATGTGTGATGTGTCATTTTTCTCTTACCACTTCCCAAATTTTCTTCTTATTTTTGACTTTAATGTTTTTTGTTATTGGGTTTCTTTGTATTTGTTGCATCGGGGGCTTGTTGACCTTCTTAAAGGCTCAGATCAACTTTGACGTCAAATATGGGACATCTTAGACCACTTTTCCTTGAAATAAAATTTCTCTTTCCTTTTTCTTTTAGCATTCCATATTCCAATATGTATCTGTTGGCATCCCTGTTTTGTGAAATATTTATTTTTCTTAAATATTTTTTTCTGAACTTCTATTGTTAATTTTATTAACTTTTCTTTGAATTTGCCAACTCTTTATGCAACCACATATATGCATTGGGACTCTCTGTTGAAATTTTCTTTTCACTTATTATATTCTTTAAATCTAGAATTTCTATGTGAACCTTTATTTTTTAATTGAAAGTCTAACTGGTTCTTTATTGTTTTCATATTTTCTCTAAATTTTTCCAACATGATTTTAAGAAGCATTTTGAATAACTTTTGCTCTCTCTAATCTAACACCTGTGGATACTCAGAGACAATTTCTATTTTTCTCTGAATATATGTCACATGTTCTTGTTACTTAGTATAGTTCTTGTTTTTTGTTGGATTTAAACATACCTCATAATTTGCTATGGAGATTTGTGTTATAATTTCTCCTTTGAGGGTTGTATTTTGATGTATTTATTTCTTTTCTTCTTTAGCTGGATTAAGTCTTTGAAATTTTACTTTCTCATAATTTGCAGCTGCTGATATAGTTGTCTGATTATAAAATACCTATGGCTGTGTCTTTGTTGTTATTTTATCATAAGCCTCGATTCTATATTTCCCCTGTAAATTTTTAGAACTTATACTGCTCTACCAGTGATTTGACATTGTTCAATGTCTGTCTCAAACTGTCCACTTACTGTTCTTCCAAAATGAGTGTTGCAAACACACACAACTTTTAAAAAGAAAATAAAATATATGTCGAAATTTAGGTGTTCAGTTTTCATGAAAAAAACTAAACATCCTCCTACTAAATTTTCCATGCTCTGCAGATAAACTTTTTTGTATAAAAGACAGATAAAGTTTGGGCAATTTTTACATCAAGAATTTTTCTTCCACTGGGATATATTGTATCTTCTGATATTTTATATCATGTGCAAACTTAGGTTGACCAGTAGTTTGTGAATTGTTTGGCTCCTCTTTAGTCTCTGACACCTGTGTAGGAAGACTGGTCAAGACCAAGGTATATTGTGTGCGGGTACAAATGCTCAATGATGAATGTGATCATAATGGACACCTGAAATGGACCAATATATTTTCTTCAATCGTGACAGCAACCTATGGTCATCCTTCTCACTCTTGGTGAGAATCTTCACTGCTGCCAAATGGACCTCTCAGTATGTGGTTTGCCTACTCCTTGGAAAAAAGATGCCCCCTTCAGTAGTGTCTGCACACATCTTTGTGCTGATAATCTGCCCCGGGCTAAACCTCCATATTGTATAATTACCTGGAGGTTACATAGGTTTAAGAACATCTTAGGCTTATCTAGAATTCAGTTGTGTTTTTTAAATTTGATTTTTTGGTTGTTTTTAGCATAAATGCTTCTCAAATTAGCATAGGCTGTTAGTGAACATTCAGGCTGTGAGAATGGTTGTTTAGCTCCAATTTGTCTAACAGCAGTCCTGGGAGATGATTTGGTGATTTTCTCATTCAGGCAATGTGCCACATGTCAGGGGAATTTCATGTAGATTTTCAAACCAGAAGGAACAATTAAAAATAAAAAGATATTGACAAGCTTTTCTTATGACCATAATTGCTAAATTTCTAAAGGAAATATTTCTATCCAAATCCAATGATGTTATGAGGAAGTATCATATACCCTAAGAAAATAATATAAGTTTAACTTAGAACTCTATTAAGAAATTATATTAATAGACTAAAAGAAATAAATCAAGGCATTTGAATAGCTTCAGAGAAGGCATTGAATGATGAATCTTCAGCAGACAACAATTTGCTTTCTGAAACTTACTGAAGTTTGTAGATAAGAATTTCTCTAATAGACATCACATTTAATGCAAAAGCTGTAGGTGTATTCTCTAAAATTCAGGCAAAAGATGGAAGCATGATGTTCATTATTATCAGTACTTTTAAACTTTTAATGCAAAATCCTTGACAATTTTATAAAGAAAAATAAAGGATTAAGATTAAACAAAATTATAAAACTATTTTACACAGACAATGTTAATACTATCAAAAAATAAACAGTATAATCAAATATTCACAGAAAATATCATAAAGTTGTCCAAATCCAATCCAGAGAATCAATATAATTTGTTTATATCAACACTAGCCAGGGAGAAATACGATCAAAAAGAAAATTCTACTGAAGGTAATGATAAAATTTTATATTTTCTAAGCATTAACTAAAATGATTTTTAAAACTCTGTGTGGAGAATATTTTATAGATTTCATAAAGTATATAAGATTATATGAATTAAAAGAAAGTTATTCTATGCTTTTGAGTTAGGCAAGTTATTATTATAAGAAATTAATTTTACCAAAATTAATTAATGCAGTTCTGAGCATGGTGGCTCACACCTGTAATCCCAGCACTTGGGAGGCAGAGGCAGGAGGATGGCTGAGTTCAGGACCATCCTGAACTACAAAGCGAGACCCTATCTCAAAAAAAACAAAAAACATAACAAAACTAAACAATTTAATTAATGACAATTGTCTGTAATCATGTTGGACTACAAAGTTCAAGCTGAACTTTTGTGAACTCAATAACTTTATTTCCAACATATGCATGAAAACTATATGGATGTACACCAATTTTTAGTAACATGTAGGAGAAAGAACTCTGTCATTAAGGACCAAAAAACCAGCCTGAAAAAACCAGAAGTAAACATCTAAACTTAAATAACATCCAGCAAAGTTGGTAGCCTAAATCATGAGAAATATTAAATAAATAAATTCATCAATTAAAAAGAAAAAATATTAGAGTGATGAAGCTGTAACTAACTGCACTGGGCTAGAGATAAAAATGTTTAAAAAAGTCTAATTGGGGTCACGCTTTGGAGGCATTATCACTGTTGACTTCATGAATGACAGGCAGAAAGTGAAAGACTGATGTACTCATGAGGAGACAATGGGAGAGAGGAGGATGTCCTGAGAGGGGACCTTCCTGGGCAGGTGGAGCACCAGAGCAGAGAGCTAGACTGTTTCTCAGGAGAGAGATTTAAGCAGAGACAGGAGGCAGATTATTTTTTTTTATGGTGAAGATAAAAATATCACCAGGAAAAATACTGTGCAATTGTATGAATCCACTCAAATGTTGACAGAAACTATGAAACCTTTTAAATCTAGGAAATGGAAGGAAGAGGAAGACAACACTGGATCTCACAGAGCGAACTTGTCTTTGAACGTGGGAAAGAAATGCAGATTTAAAAGGTGCAAACATCTCTGCCTGGCTCCCATTGATTAGCCTCCTTTTGTTACAGATAAAATATTTGCAGATATTGACAAATGAGTAATGACTTTCACTAGTTTACAGTGAGACTGATTGAACCTCAGGACAGGAATTTGGTCAGGTATGTTTAGTGCAGAGATTGAGGCTCTTAGACAGTCCTTAGTCATAGTACCAGAAAAGAAGTCAGTGTGGCTAGATCAAGCATGGCATAAGTAATAGGGTGTGTCTGCCCTCACTGATCGCTTTAATTATGTGTCAGAGCGGGGGTGGAGGAAGAGAAAGAAGAAGGTAGAAAAGACACCACACAGGTGACCTGGAGATGAGGTCAATGGCTAATGATGGCATCCATTTTTTTCAAGTAATTTGGGGTATTTTAGGCCAGGAATTTCCACCAGTATTTTCAAAACTTTGTGTAATAAAATGTAGATTTATCAAGTAAATTTATGTATTCTAAGTGTATGCAGTTTCTTTCTTTCCCATTCAGTTTTTTAAACATTGAACAGTTTTCCCAAGCAAAATCTGAGTCTGAGTCTTAATCTGCAGAATGGAATTAAACTAATAACTAAAACTGAAGTTCCTTCTAGATTTTAAAAGATATGGAATCAAAAGGAGAAAAGAGAAAGAAGCTAGAACTAGGCGAATGACTGCTAACACGCACTAACCTCTGGGTGGCTTTTAAAATGTAGTTTCTCAGGGAACACAGAGCACGTTTCACAACAGAGAGAGATGGAGACAGAGATGGAGACAGAGAGAGAACCCAGACACACACACTGTCCAAGTTAGTTACCTGGACAGTAACAATTCCGAGATGTGATCTAGCCCAGCCGCTCTGGGAAGACACTTCCTGGAGCTCGACAGGGCGGGAGGAGCGAGAAGTGGCCCTGACTTACTCCACCTCTTAGCACCTGTCAGAGCCAGAAATGTTTTCACAAAGTTGGGTCATGGGTTGGGCTAATGGACAAGATGTACCAGATGTTTAGCCCACCCTTGAACTAAGCCACATTCCCTCCCTTCTAAGTAGATGGCTTCACAACAGGTATAACCTAGTAATTAGGAAATAAACAGATAGCTCCTCATAGAGTCAAATAGCATCCTGAAAGCAAACAGCACAGGTTCATTTCAGTCTCACCTCAGCTTGGGTTGTGTCTCTAGTGGCTCTTGTTAAATATGCAGCCCTTTCTTGGGATTTTGCTGCATTTTCCCTGAAAGAAAATGAAGAATTACACCATTTAGACAGTACTTGCTTAACTTCAGAATAAGAACTTACATGGTCAAGTTATTATTGATTTGTATTGGTTTCCTTCTCTCAATCTACCATGTCAAACGTATAGATACGTTCTGAAAGGGAAAGATAACACAAAAATTCCACTTAGTGCTGAACAAAACCCCTCAAATATAGGCAATAGTTTTAGACTTCTCACTACATAATTTAAATGTTTTCAACAGGTTAATGGTCACCAACTCTGAAAACTACCATGCTACTTTCTCCACTGTTGGTGGGAATGTAGACTCGTACAACCTCTGTGGAAATCACTGTGGAGATTCCTCAAAAAGCTAGGATTGGAGGTCCCATTTGACCCAACCATCGCTCTGCTAAGTGTATACACAAAAGAATTAAAAGATTCATATCACAGCGACATATGTGCACCTGTTTATAACAGCTCAGTTTGTGATTGCTGAATTGTGGAAACAACCAATATTTCCATCAACTGGAGACTGGATAAAGAAGATGAGTCTCTTTTGTAGAATGGAGTATTATTCTGCCATTAAAAATGATAAGATCGAGTCATTTATACTCAAATAGATGTACCTTGAGGAATCCTCATAAGTGAAATAAATAGGTCACAGATGTGTAAAGATTGTATCTTTCATATGGTATGAGAAAATGAAGTTGTAAATGAGTTGTAGTATGTATAGTTAATATTGTGAAATAGAAAATATTTAAAAGGAAAGAGGGTGTAGGGGTAAATAATGAGAGGAAAAAGAATATAACATTAATAAAGAAAAAAGGAAACAAAGATTATGTATATGGGGGTGGGGCATTGCAGGGTGGAGGGAAACAGAAAAATGAGAATCAAGTCATGTCATATTCTGGTACAAACCCTCAATATTGAATGCGATGATGATGTGTATTCATAATGTACCAATTAAGATTTAAATTTAAAAAAAAACTATCATGCCTCTACTTGAATTCAGCCTTGAGTGAGCATATTTAAACCAAATCAAGTAGCTATGTAACTGCCTGCACTGGTCCCGACTCCAGCTCCTAGCATCTAGCAAGCAACCCATTCTCCTGGTAATTTGGCAATATTTTACACATTGCACTCTTTACAGTTTAAGACAGCAAATTTGTTCCAAAATATTTCATATTGGCACTAAAAAATAATTATTGAACTCTAAAATGATAAACCATCTTGTAATTCTCAAAATTTTTTATTTTAGTTTTAAATTATTTTTCAGTAAATTTACTATATTCCTAACCTTGATCTCATATTTAGGCATTCCATGCAATGAAAATGAAACCTAATAGTCAATTATATACATGCTGATTTACATTCAGTTTTCAAGAACATGAGAAAGGATCATTCAACCTGGCCCCGGCCTCGAAACCCTGCTGATGTTTCTTCACATCCCCACAGTCTTATCAAAGAAAGCAGTGTCTGGCGTCACAACTTCACAACACAGTATTACAAGACATGTCAAGTTAAATCTCTTGAAGAATATCAACCTGGCATTTTAAAAAGCCAGTTACAGCACATCTATCTCGAGTTTCAGTACTAGATTGGTAAGTGCTAAAACTTCAGTGTGGTAGAGATTGAACATGAATTCTGAGTCCACGGATGAGGGGGCAGGGGCCATGCTCAATGATCGTGTTCACTTGGTACCCAAAAGGCTGTGGCACCAAAGTCCAGCACCACAGAAAAACAGCAATAACCACAAAACTGTCAGAGAAAAATCTCCAAACAAACAAACAAAACCCACAACAGAAGATACTCTGGCTTAAGGGTTTACAATTAATAACTCAAATCTACCTTTTGAGTTTTATTCAGAGAAAAATCACTAAATCGTCCGGCAGTATTCTAGTCAACTTCAAGGGTGCTAATTATTTCTAAGCTGCAGGAAGCTGGATGCTATTAACAGCCTTTAGTCCACTCCATCCTCTCATATTCCCGGATGTCCAGAGACTCTAGAAATCTTTCTTTTGATCGATCATCTAAAGGAGATTCAGGTCTCCTTCCTGAAGGGGTTCTTTCAGCCTTCAGGTATAACAGAACTAGGTCTGAACCAGCCTGAAAAATTGACACTCTTTCTTAAATTATTTTTCCCCAGATAATTCAAATGGAACTACATCCTCAAAAGAGTGTAGGCTGCTACATAAGATATTAATAGTGGCCACTTTTGAATCTCTTTTGAAGAGTTGCTAAGACTTCATTTTGCTATCTGGTTGAAGGTGTCCAAATGGCTGGCTAAGCAGTTAATTTTATTTAACTCTTCAAGTTTAGAAAAATACATTTGAAAGGAAAGAAAAGTTCATTCACTAGTTCAGAGTAGCAGGTAAAAGGAACATTGCTCACAATATCCGTTTGCACGTGGCACATCTGTTGATGAATGTTAACCCGTCAGGGCTTTGGAGAAGCTTTTTATCTTCAGGACAAAACAATTTCCCATTTTTCATCAATTCCTGAAATTGACTGCATGTTTCCTGAGGAAAAAAGAAAAAGTAAACTTTATTTACTAAAAGATCATTTAAAAATAAGAGAAGAACACCCTTGAACAGTATTATTCAATGGTCAATATTCTCTTGTCCAAAAGTAATTCATTTTGTTTTTACGAATAATAAAAACAAAATAATGACTCCAAGTCTGCTGGAGACCACAAATTCACTTAATTAGCACTTATGTGGTACAATTAGTCAGATAAAAAGAATAGAAAACATGGAGTCAAAGTCATCACTGCTAACATGACAGCGGATAAGTCTTAGGATCAATGTGCTACGGTCTTAGAACTTTTCTATCTCCCTCTCCCGCATTTTATTTTTGACACAATTTCTGGTACTACTGTTTTATATACAGTGTAGCATCCTGTGCTATACAGAGCCAACAATTGCACTGTACTTAGTTCAGAGGGAAAGTAGAAACAATTTTGAATACTAGAATTGATGAGGAAAAGGGAAATAAAAAATCTTTCAGAGTGAGGGTTCTATATTCATTCAATACATTTTATTGAGGATCTCTCTATACATTACTCTTTTCTAACTTAAAATCAATGATACATCTTTGATAAATAGCTGATTTTAAATGTTGTGTAGTCTCTGTTAGTTTATAAATTTCACTAGACCTTTGGATCTCGCCTTTGGAATCTAAAGTTTTGTTCTATTCTGTTTTAACTCCTAAAACATTCTGTTTTAAAATGCTTTCACAAGAGAATAATAAACCCTTTCCTCTGATTTCTTCTGACATTTCCTCTCTACAGAGATTGACTCTAGGGTTTTACTGTGCCTCCTGTAGTTTTATAATTCTTTACTCAGGCAATAGTCATTTATTATAAGATGCCTGTATTGTGTGAGGTGCCATTTACATAGCAGGAAACTAGACAGCAAACCATTCATTTTTCTTTGAATGAAGAAGGTTATGCCTCAAGCAGAAAATGATGTATCTAATCAAGCCCCAGAAGCATGATAGAAAATTGGTAGCATTTATAGAGCAATAAATAATAAAGAGGAGTAAATAATATCAGAGATCAGCCTGGAAAACCTGCTGAGAATGACCTGAGAAAATAGGACCCAGATTATTATTACCACTCAGCGATCTCATCTGAGTAGCACAGTAGTAATTTCTGGCCACAGATCAGCAATTGGCATCTTGCAATCTGTGTCCTGTCTCGGAGTCTACAGTGTTTTATGCTAACTTTGCAAGTTACTGCCAAGTTTCCCAGGTAGGACATGGTCCTTAAAGTCTTGAAAATCTTAAACTAGAATGAGAGAACAGTTTGTGTCTTCATGGTAGGAAGAGATTTTTTGTGAAGTCAATCTTAGAGAAAAAATACTGACCATGATAATATTGGGAAAACATCCCTAAATAATTTTCAGCATTTAATTATTT
>PVIR01013838.1:0-41802 GCA_004026965.1 Petromus typicus
CTGGTATTAGCTCCACTTTTTCTTTGACATGAAAAGTGTACTATTGGCTCTCTAATGTCTTTTATTTGCTTTTAATCAGTATGTCCCACTGAGTTAATTAAAGGTGATACTATTAATTTTTTCTATATTGAAAACTGGGAAGAGGTTTGTAATTGATCTTCACTGGAAATGTATCTGGGAAAGACTTGGATGAACCTGAGAAATGTCCTTTATAATAGGATTCTGGGTTTCTAGAATTATGTTGAAACTACTGTATCTATGCTAATGGACAGATATTTTAGATTACAAGATGCCAAATACTATATGAAATCAACAGATTTCTTAGCGACAGTTAAACTTTTTTAACCTTGACCAAAAGTTTAATTTTCATGTTCATGCTTTTATTAAGCTTCAACAGTAAAATTCCAAAGTGATGATAGTCTCAGATCATGTTCATGTTGCCCCTAATCCATACAAAACAACTATAATTAGATCATCTATGTTTTTCAATATTAATGGAATTCAATAAAATATGGAGTAATTTAAGTCTAAGGATAAATATAATGTGTCAGCTTATGTATGAAGAGAGTCAGTAGTAGAGCTTATCCTACAATAATACAGGGGTTTCCCACACTCTACCATGGATTGTTAGGAACTGGGCCTCAAAAGGAGGTGGAACACAGCTCTTCCCTATCATCTGCATTACCACTCAGTTCCACTTCCTGACAGGTCAGCTGCTGAACAGATTCTAATAGGAGCAAGAAGTCTGCCATGAACCAAGTACGCAAGCGTATAGGTCGCATGCTCTTCGGGTCATCCTGAAACCATTCACCACCACCCACTCCCGCCAACATCCTCTGTCTCATTCATGGAAGAATTGTGCACAAAAGTGGTCCCTGGCAGCAAAAAGACTGGAGATTGCTGCAAGAACAGAGTTTCAGATGAAAAAGGAAGTCTAAGAAATGATGAAATTTAACTTTATCATTTTACAAGAGAAGAAATGGGTTCAGGGCAATAAAGTGATTCTCCTTATGGAAATAGATACAACTTACAGAACAGGACTATTTTTGAGACGTCTGAGGTTAAGCTTCTTCCTATTATTTAGTATTACCTCAGATTTGGGAGGAAGATGAAATTAAAATTTTTTGGAACTTCCAGTGCAACTTTAGCTGAATTAATGTATCTTCCACTCAAATGTAATTCCAAAGACTGATTTTGGTGTGTGAATATATCCTTGACAATTTTACTAATTGAAGGAATATATGTACCAGCAAGTTATAACTGTTAAATTGAGGGGGAAAGTGAATAAAGTATGACATGGTGAAAGATGTCATGTTACCCAGTAGCAGTAAATACATCTTACCTCACTAAATCGCTGGACCACTTTGCCCTTTTGAATATCCCAAATAAAAGCACCATTTTGAGAAGTTGCTCCAGCAATACAATTTAAATCACCTAAAGAAACAATATTTTAGACAAATGTTAAGTATCTGCCACAAAACTAACTTTTGAAAGCTTAAGACTAAAGATTTACGTGTAGATTTTGTTTTGTGTGTTTGTTTTGAGATAGGGTCTTGCTTTGTAGTTCAGGCTGGCCCTGAACTCACTATGTACCCCGGGTTAGCCTCAAACTCATAGCAATCCTCCTGCTTCTGCCTCTTAACTGCTGAGATTACAGGCCTGAACCACCATATCCGGCATTGTGGTATGTGGTTATCAGAGATCAAACTTGGGACCTTGCATTTGCCAGGCAGATGCTAGAACCACTGAGCTAAATCCCCAGCTCCTCATGTAATTTTTTTTATTCAAATCTTTATTAGAACATTATGAATAACATCCTCACCGCAGTCAACATTGAGAATTTGTACCAGAATATGACATGACTTGATTCTCATTTTTCCCCTTCCCCCCTGTGCTGCAACCCATTACCCCCCATTATACCTAAGCTTTATTTCCTTTTTTCTTTATTACTATCACATTCTTTTTTCCCCTTGTTATTTACCCCTACAACCTCTTTCCTTTTAAATATTTTCTATTTCACATTATCAACTATATATACTGGAACTCATTTACATCTTCATTTTCTCATACCAAAGAAAAGATATGATATTTACACATCTGTGACCTATTTATTTCACTTATGAGGATGTCTTCAAGGTACATCCATTTAAGCATGAATAATTCAATCTTATCATTTTTAATGGCAGAATATATAAAAGAACCAAATCTTCTTTATCCAGTCTCCAGCTGATGGACATTTTGGTTGTTTCCAAGATTTAGCAATCACAAATTGAGCTGCTATAAACATGGGTATACATATATGTCACTGTGATATGAATCATTTAATCCAGTTTAAGGTAAATTCTCAAATGTGTAATTATAAAAAGGTGTCAACACACCAAATACTTCAATGACTTTTTTCATTATACAGCTTCAACAGTTATCAGAATATGACAAATTTTGTCCATTGGACCTGCTGGTTTTCTTTGAAACAAATCTAATAGATATAGTATTTTTTTTCAATAAATACTTCAGTATGGCCATCTAAAAGGAATGTTTTTTATCACAATCAAGCCATCATACCTCTCCCACAGAAGTTATCTGTGATTTGCCATTCTTAGCATACATTCAGGGAACACACATACTCTCATGATTATCTAGTAATATTTTTAGGAGTAGAAAATTATTTTTGAGAAAACAATTTACCTGGAAAAAACCTAAGTAATGCTTTGTGCTTTAAAACAGCCACACGCCTGTGAAACTGACACAATGGTATTTTTTGAAAGACAATAAAAGAAGATGATTTCTCTGTTTGAAGAAAGGAGCCACTGCATGAGTTCGGATTTTGAATATGCAGGAATTTATATGAGATTAGTGTTATGAACTTGGAACAGTTTTATCATATTTATACAATTCTTACTCTGCTGTTATTTTTGAGTTTTTAAATTATTTCCAAATTTATTTGAATTCCATTCTTTTCCTGTACTATGTATTCTACAATATAGAACAATTGTCTGTATCCTACATCCTTGTCAACTTTCATTGGTATTTTAAATTTAATCTGTCTTTACCTAAAATTTGCAACCCACCAGTAGTCATATGTCAAAAAAAGATAATTTCCATTTGTCAACATATTTACTTTCTTGATGCAAATTGTCAATATCCTGTTGAAGAACATATCCAATATGATAAAGTTATCTGCTAAGACTTGAAGGAATGGTCTTCATATTCACAATTTTCACTCAAGTTTTAGACTTTAGAAATATGCTTTTGCATGATGAGGACTGTTCCATTAATACCAGATACAGTGCTGTGCTATTTTACTTCTTAGGACCAACATTGGTACTAATTTGCTTTTGATCAGTTGGAAAAAGCATTTAAAGCAAGAAAACAGTGCAAATTAAAACAAAAGGTAGGAAATTCATACAATTGCCTTCTCTCAATTTTAGTGAAATACTTCTTACCTGGAGCCCAAGAAAGGGAATAGATAACTCCTTCATTACCCGGGGAAGTATACACAGCTGTTAATGTGTTAATATCCCAGACTTTTATCGTGCCATCAAATGAAGCTGTTGCCAAAAGATTAGGATCCTCAGGCTTGAATTTGCAGTCAAAAATAGTTTCTACATGTCCCTAGGAACACGTGGAACATAAAAAATTCAGCTTCTGAGGAAAATTGACATTATTATTAAAAATGACAATGTATAATCATATTGATATAAATGGTTTTCCAAATATTAATACCAAAGTATATAGGCAAGCAAAAAATGTACAAAATTAGCATCAATGCTAAACTGCAGGTTCTTTTTGGTGTTATTCTTCTGAAATGCTGTGAATCCAAAGTGTGCCAGATTTCAGGGTTTTCCAGATTTTGGAATTTTCATTACATGTAATGAGAAATCGTGGGGATGAGGCCCTAGTCTACATGTGAAATCTTTTAACTTTCATATGTGCTCTAAAAATAAGCTTGCATAGTACTTTTTATGTGCCCGTTTTTTAACTGCAATCAATAATATGAGATTAGGTGGGGAATTTTCTGTGTCTTTATGTCCGAGTTCAAAGTTTCAGATTTTGGCGCATTTCAGATTCTGTTTTTCAGGACTAACGATGCTAAGCCTGTATTTTCTGTAAACCTGTTTTTGCTCACAGTTCTTCAAATTAGCAATAAAATTCAAAGATGTGGTAAAGTCAAATTTTCCAATTTCATTTTAGTTCAAAACACTCTCATTCTTTTAAATGAACAAGATACTGGCATAGCCATGTATAAATCAACAAACCCTGAACAGTCACTATATGTTTTTAAGTCAGTATAATAGATGATTTATGATGCATGGAAATTAGCAGTCCACCAATTGAAAAAAGTCTCTTTTTTGCACTTGTAATTTTGACAGAAATGAGAAGAATTAGGCCTGGCTTAATTGATTTTCAATGAGCCTTGATCAAAAATTTTCTAGCAAGTATATTCTTTGGATCTTGGAATACTTTTTCCTTTCTGTGGATCCAAATACCAAGAAAACTATCAAATGGTATCTGCAGATACACAAAAACATGCACCTTATAAAATGGTTCTTAATCATTATAAGAACATGTTATAACTCAGTTTAAATAACTAGCATTATATTTTTGTCTTCTAAATATTGCAAACTGGGAATTAAAATTTCTATTCCACACAGTACAAACTATAATATGTTAGAATCTTGAGAAAGAGTTGAAACACCAGTGTAATACACAAGGAAGCCCTTTAACCCTATATGTTTCCATTAATACCAGAAATCATGAACCCTTTGGAAAATTCACAAGTGCAATGCCTCCCTCTCAGGTGAAGGAAGAGGAACGAGACAAATTTAAAGGGTTGGCAAGAGGAAGTGAAAGAGAGAGGTTCAGCCATGGGTCACCAGACTGGAGTTGTTCCGGGTGGCCATTTCCAAGGTCAAAAACACACTTAAGGCAGGAGCTATCTGTATATTTGCACTTTTAAATGTTATTTTACTGCCCTGTCTTCATTTTAGTTTTGTATATCTCTAATAATTTTGTAATAGTGTTCCTTCCATTTTTTCTTCTTACCAAAAGTAGTGAGAAAGAACTAAAGATTGCATAATTTTTCTTCTTTTTAGATAGGCAAACATTTATATGGAAAATACAACTTTTAGAGTACATATTAATACGACTTTCTTTACTGAAGGTAATTTAGAAACTTTGGAGAGGTGATATCTGTATCTTTATGTCTATACAGCAGATCAGAGAAATAGTTCTCTTTTTTTTTTTGAGGCAGGGTAGCACTTTGTACTTCAGGCTGGCCCTGAACTTACTGTGTAGCCCAGGTGAGCCTGGAACTCACAGGAATTCTCCTGTCTCTGCCTCCTGAGTGATGAGATTACAGGCCAGATCCACCAAACCCAGCAATGTAGTATGTGGTACTGATTGCTGGTGGGTATGAGTGATCACACCCGGCACTGCTGGGTGTTATTACCGGGGATCCAACTCAGGACCTTGAGCTTGCAAGGCAGGCTCCAGAACCAATGAGCTAAATCTCTAGCTTGAGAAATGGTTCTTGTGGTAACTCTAGTAATTCAAATTTGCAGCTGTATTAGGACAAGAGATAGTTTAACTAGAACACTTGACCGATAGACATGTTTAAAGTGAGAAAAGACACTGAAATATAATTAACATTTTAGTACTTAACATAGATTTCATATTTATTTACTTATTGTTTGTTTGTGACAGGGTCTTTCTGTGTAACCCAGAATGGCCTCAAATTTGTGGCAATCCTCCTACCTGAGACTGAAAAGAGCTAAGATTACAGGCCTGTGTTACCACATTTGATTTTAACACAGATTTTAAGTAACATATTTTAAAGGGGAGTTATCCACTAATAGAAAATTGATTGAGTTAAATTTGTATTTCTCTGCTAATACAATTTCTTATAGGTAGTCTTCTATTTAACTCTCTTCCATGTAATAAATTTATTCAAAAGCAAAATGGCAATTTGAAGTACAGAAAAAGTTTGCTACATTGGATGAGAGTGTACATGAAAAAAATGCTTAAATAAAAATAAAATTAAATGACTCTATAATGAATATCTATGAAAAGATTCCTTGATAATACCTTGACTCATGAAGGCTTCTGTTCCCAAACAATTCTGTATGCAAACAGAAGCATTCATGACAATTTTGTGTTCCTTCACAAACTCTGCATCCAGTGATTAACATGACTGGGGCCATTTTTACCAGAATCATGGAAGGAATAAAGTTTGTGAACCAAGGCACCACTGCATTTCAAAATAACTAAACTACACATGGTTTCAGAAGTGTGATTGTAATAGTTCAGTATCTGAGGACAAAATTAAACTTTTTGAAAATAATACAATCTTATTGTTTCCCTCTTGTGTCTAAGAATGATATTCAATTATAAGTTTAGACTCCTTTTCTATATGTAATCAAAGTAAAACAATATATGTGTGTGTGCATATGTTAAATGTCTTAGTTTAACTTAATTCAAGCCTGAAAAGAATATTTTCATAAATTTTGAATTAAGCAGGATTAAGGAGAATTATTCTTGAAACAAGTTGATTATAATGCAAAATACATTATTGCACGACTTCATTCATTCAATAAAAACTAAAAGTCTTCCTTTGTTAGGCACTATATAAGATGGTGGTGAAACAATACAGGACAAAATTAGACAAAATATGAACCTAAGAAGAAGTTCTGTGCCTCTAGATAGCCTAATGATCATAAGAACAGAATTTATAGAATTATGGAATTATTATAATAAATTAGTAATAGAAATGAATCCTAGAAATCATCTAATAAAAACTTTTTTAATTCACAAAGAAATGGTGGCAATAAAGGTTAGAATTATTGCCAGAAACTGACTTGTTTCTCCTGATCCTTATTCTGCTCCTAATAATACACTGCTATGTCGTTCTTCTGTTCTCTGCAGTTCTGAGGATTAATCCAAAGGCCTCACACATGCTAGACCAACACACCCTAACAATGAGCTACAGCCTCAGATTCTGCCACAAATTTTTCAATCCCATAAAATATAAGCTAAGAAGACATTCATATTAAGTTTACATTTAAATAGTTAAAAAGATTTAGTAGTCTTGCCAGTATTGTGTACATTTTTAAAAATGTTGAAATCAACTAGGAAAAGTCTCACTAAATCATTTTTACAAAATCAATTTTAACACCGACATTCAGATAAAAGTAAGTATCACAGTTGCATGTACAGTAAGCATTGCAAGCAAAGGAATAATAACAGACATACCAAGTCCCTAAGAAAATCCCACTTCCTGGCTCCCATATCATAAAGCCCCACTCCACCGTCTAAGAAGCAGCACACGATGTGACCTGGAGGGAGAGAGAACGCTTGATTCTGGGACAAACTTGGGGGTGGAACCGCTTCACTTGTTGAGGATGTATAATGATTTCTGGTCGGAGACTGGATTGAAACTAAAACAAAAGGGGGTGGAAAGCGGGTATTTATGTCAGTAGATTTTCATCAGAATAAAACCACAGTGTGTAACTTACAAGGTGCTTCCTAACTTTTTTTTTTTTTTTAAGGTTTTTTGAGACAGGGTCTCACTTTGTGGTTCAGGCTGGCCCTGAGCTCAGCCTCAAACTCACACCACAATCCTCCTGCCTCTGCCTCCCGAGTGCTGGGATTACAGGCGTGAGCCACCACGCCCGGCACTGTGGTATGTGGTACTGGTTGCTGCTGGGTGTGGGTCTCCACACCCAGTATTATTATGTGGTTACCGGGGAATCGAACCCGGGTCCTTGCGCTTGCAAGACAGGCGCCAGAACCACTGAGCTAACTCCCCGGCCCTAACTTTTTAAAAAAAAATTATATCAATCTCACAGTTTCTACAACGCAAGCACTTTTGTACCACTGCAAAAAAAGACAACATAAGCAGAAAAGTAGATTTTATTGTGAAGATGTCCAGAGGAAGAAATGTATTATGGTTAGGGTGTGAGGAAGCACAAAATATTGTGAATATTTGATTTTTAATCTGCCCATAAATTAAAGCACCATATGATTATTTTTAATATAATCTTCCTTCAAAATATTGATACAGTACCATATTCTTCACTTTCATACACACATTTGACTTTTAAAAAATAAAGCAAATAACCCTTTATGAAGAATTTATAAGCCAATAAAAACAACTATATTTAAAGTTATTTATAATTCACTTTAAATACCCAAATTCAGAATCCTAACATCGTCTGACTTAAATTTGCATTTTAGTTTTTATATATTTTTTTACTTTTCAGATACTTCCATTTCTATTGTCTATTACCTAAACACTATTTTAGTTATTTTTGTATGTTTTTATCTCATAAATTGTCCTCTTTCACTAGTTTTTCCTCAAAGTGAGAATATTTTTGCAAACATAATACAAAATAAAAATGCCACTGTAAATTATTAGACCAATTTATTATTAACTGCATTCTGAAGTATGGGTTATTGTATACCAATATTTTCTTTTGTATTAAAATATAATAAATTCTTATTCCATTCATTATAGGTAGTATTTATTTCCCTGTATCTGAGAGCGACAAAAGTCTGAGCTAGGATGGACAACTCATTATGAAAGAGGTACCTGGCTCAATGAAATTTTATTGACCTCTTGGTTAAAAGTTAGTATTACCTATACTGACTTTTATAATATTTTAATTAGGTTAACTAGAGTGGCCTTAATAATATTAGGTATGAGTCTCCTTGCAATTTGTGATTTTAAGAATTGAACAAATTGCTTATCTTTTAAAAGTTCCATTGTTACAGTTGTTCTTTCATCCTATTATCTTAAAAATCTGTGAAAGAAACTCTAGAAATCTAACAACCGACATCCAGAAGGAATTATTGAAACATGAAAAGATTGGTGCTGGTGTTTGTGTATTTTCCTGTTTTTATCTAATGGTATAAATGGCTTTTATAATAGAAAATATTGAAACAAAATACTCTGTAGTATCTCTGTCACTCTGCAATATGGAAATCCACAGCTTATAAACAGAGAGACCAAAAGAAACAGGAAAAATGCAAAATGTGCAAACATGCCAGCTTCAAACACATTAGTTTACCAGTCTTAATATTTCCAGATCCTCATGTTTTCAGTTTTTGGAACCACTATGAATCCACAGAATAATTTAAATTTATTAAGAGGCTATAATTTCAAATATAGAGATTTTATATTACTTACCACTACCCACTAAAGAATACACAAAATAATATTAGTTTCAAATGGCCTGGCTAGTTATTTAATATATTGTAATGTTAAATGGGCTCTAAGAAAGAGAAATAAAAAACTGTAGGGGCTCCAATAACTAAATTCCTTAGCCCACACTTTTTGTGAACACTACAAAATAAGAACATTCCTAATAAGTTGAATAATTATAGGAATAATCTAAAAGGAATTTAATATATATTTTCTTTACTTAATAATTAATTTTAAACTTCTTTTGAAGTTTAGATTATTCATAATATCAGTGTTTTTATTATTATTTTACTAATTTTAATTTTGTTATAAATTGTATAGTTAGTAAACCAAATATTTAAATCAAATTTTGACCAATTTTTAAAATTTCATCACTTGATATTTTTAACTTTTTACCAATATAATTATTTCATCATCACAGATATAATTTAAGATTATATGAATATTTCAATATAAAAATATTTTACAAATATAAGTAGAACCTAAATATTTTCAGTTTGGTAATATGAACTATTACTGTAACATTGATAGTTCCTTTAGTGTGTGTGTGTGTGTGTGTGTGTGTGTGTGTATGTATTTATATATATACTGTTTCAAAAACTGCCTTTCAGTAATGCATGATTTTGATATATTTGATTGATAAATGTCATTTCATTTGACATTAAATACCTTTAGGGATATTAATATTTTTCTGATATATTTACTTACATTTTTTCCTAGGAGGAGAATTAAGTACATGTAAGCAGTGAAAGCCTGTTTTCTTTAATTTAAAATTATCAATAGGTGTAGTTCTTGAAACATTCCAAATGCGCAAAACACCTATTTGAGAATCTGGTTGGATCACAAAAAGTAAAATGTTAATACTTTTGAAATTAAAACGTGCAGACATAAAAATAAGGCAGGCTACAATTTCCTAGGCTTTTAGCACTAACAACTGAATTGTTTTGAATAATAATATAGTATAATAATGTAGTTATTAATACTAGGATACTAGAAACTACTAAGATACTATTCAGTTTTACATTTCAAATGATATTTTCTCTTCCAAACCCTTTCACAGGGTATAGACCACTTGCCATGGCAGTTTCTTTCATTAAGATCACAATAATACCTTTTACTCAGAACCATTGCCTTGACATACACACATTCCAGCAAACTGTCAGCCACAGAGAACTATTTCTTCTGCTGTTAAATAATCCTTCCTCTTTAAAAATATTTGTAATCTGCTTCATTATCCAGCAATGGAGCCAAATCAGCATTATCAAATATGCCCAAAGACTAGTTAAGAAATCCCTTCCCTTCCAAAAAGTCCTACCTTAGTATAGCTGCTTTGGAGTATAGTTTGGCAGGTCTTCAAACAATCAAATATAGAATTACTGTAAGGCATTACAACTCCACACATATGTATAAGCTCAAGAGAATTATAAGTGTGTATGCTCACAAAAAACTTGTACATAAATTTTCCTAATATCATTATTCAAAATAGCATAACACTCATTGGAAATAATAAAAATACCTATGAGCTATAAAGAAAAACTGGCAAATCCACACAGTAGAATTTTATTCAGTCATAAAAAGAAATAAAATATGCATGCTACAATATAAATTAATCTTGAAAAATTTACATGAAGTTAAAGAAACAAGACACAAAAGACCATGTATAGCATATTTTCATTCCCAAGTAAGCAAATCACTAGAAATAGAAAGTAGGTTAATGCATGCATGCACATGAGAGTACCCAGGTTGTAGAGTTCTGAGCGAACATAGTTGGGTCCAGGATTGGCAGAGAAATCATGGTGTCTGGGAATTAGACAGTAGTGATTGCTAAAGAACTCTATGAATATATCAGGTACTGAACTGTATCCTTTTGGATGGTGTATTTCATGGTTATATAAAGCAGAGGTCCCCAATTAAGATACATAAACAAATAATCCATTTTTTTCAAGTATAAAATTAAGTATTAAAGAAGTAAAAGAATTCCTTTAAAAGTGTTGAGAAGGTAAAGAATTTTAACTGTTTTACATTAAACAGATATAGGAAGTGGACACACTAATCTCTTCAAAAGCTTCTTTTTAAACCTAAGCAAAATAAAAAACCACCTAATTTCTAGTTATTTATTACTATGTGAATGGCATACCATTTAAGCTAAATCAAACATTTATCATAATAAAGATATAGGAAATATTGTTTTGCACAAAACTCATAAAATATTACAATTTCTCTGATTCCATTAAAGAGGCTATATCTATTTAAAGCATAGGGGACAGTGTTTTACCTCCAGTTATAAATATGCCAGGTGCACTGGGAACCCAGGCCAAGCACTGAATGGAAGCTGCTGCACTGGGAAGATTAAATGTTGTTATGCAGTGAAAAGACTCAGAATCCACAAGTCGAATTCCATGATGCAAATTGGCCACTAGCAGATAATCTGTGGACAGCGGGTCCCATTCCAGGGCAGTGACAGGGTCCTCTTCATCTGTGCCTTCAAGAGATTCAGGTCTAAGAACGTGCCTCTGATTCTTGTTACCTATTAAAAATATGAGTGAACAAGTCATAGAAATGACTCTTTTTTTTGAGACAGGGTCTCGCTTTGTAGTTCAGGCTGGCCCTGAGCTCAGCCTCCAACTCACATCACAGCAATCCTCCTTCCTCTGCCTCCCAAGTGCTGGGATTACAGGCGTGAGCCACTACGCCTGGCACTGTGGTATGTGGTACTGACTGCTGGTAGGCATGAGAGTCCATGCCTGGCACTGTGATATGTGGTACTGATTGCTGGTGGCTGTAAGTCTCCACGCCCAGTATTGTTGTTTGTGGTTTCTGTGCCCTTGTGCTTGCAAAACAGGCACAGGAATCACTGAGGTAATTCCTGCCCCAGAAATGAATAATTTCGACCACATTAATTTTCCCTTGTACTCCACTGATCTCAGACAAACTAGGAATATGAATTTGGTATTTTTGTGCAGATGGAACTAAATATATATATGAACATAGGGAAATTAATTTATTGCAATGAGCAGATTTAATTATTTTGCCTCTGCAACGTCTAGCTCCTTAAATTAAACTTCTGCTTGCTACTGGAAAGCTGAAAGAACAGAGCACATGAATACATTTGGTCTTATCATCAACACATTTTACTGAGCTATGTCAATACAGGAAGATGGAAGTATTTATAAAAATAAAGAATATAAGCAGTGATTAAAAGCACAGAATCTTTTGGCCGCCTGGGTCCAATTTAAATTCTCCCACGACTAGCCTTGCAATCTCATACAAGATACATAAACTCTGTGTATCTTAGTTTTTATAATGGAGGACATAAGTACTTAGATTACAGAATATTTTTAAAAAGAAAATAGTTAACTGAAATGGAATGTTGAAACAGTGGGATGTGATAGAAATAGCATAATCATATTTACTGTAATTTCTTTTTTATTCATCATTCATTTGAATTCATCATTCATACCCACCAGTACAATAGTACAAACGGGAGGGAGAGGGTGAGTAATTCAATGAGGGGAGGATTGTTAAACCATCTAGTGGCATTTGCACATTATATGCCTGACTTGATTAGTGGGAAAAGCGCTCTTTTTTGATAAATTGCAAAGAGACTCCACACAGTCAGTCCTATCATCTCAAGGGAAAGACAATGAAACAACTATATCTCAAGACTCTGACATTAAAAAGTACAGAATGGAGTATTACTCTGCCATTAAATATAATAAGATTGAGTCATTTTTACTCAAATGGATGTACCTTGAGGATATCCTCAGGAGTGAAATAAATAGGTCACCGAGGTGTAAATATTGGATCTTTTCTCTGGTATGAGAAAGTGAAATTGTAAATGAGTTCTAGTATATATAGTTGATACTGTGAAATAGAAAATATCTAAAAGGAAAGAGGGTGTAGGGGTAAATAATGAGGGGGAAAAGAATGTGATAGTAATAACGAAAAAAGGAAACAAAACTTATGTGTATAGAGGACGGGTGTTTGCAGGGTAGAGGGAAGGGGAAAAATGAGAATCAAGTCAAGTCATATTCTGGTACAAATTCTCAATGCTGAATGAGGTGATGATGTGTATTCGTAATGTACCAATAAAGATTTATTTTTTTTTTAAAAAAGTACCAATTAGTCATTATAAACATTAGAGGAAGTGTTTACTATGAATACATATACATAACTGAAAGATATCACAGCTTTTGTATATACCTGTCATTATACACTTTTTCAGTATTTCAAATCTTAAAAGCAGAAAAAAATATATTTTTCTTGAATATAAATATAAGGTGAATTAAAAATTATTCTTTCTGGTTTGCAATCACATTTACCAAGATATATTATTCTTTAATCATGATGATCTTAAACAATAGTAAATCATTTAGAATTCTTGCATAATAATTATAGATGAATGTATGAGATTGTATTAATTTGGTTTTATAATAACTTTGAATATGACTATCCAGAAAAGTTTTGTCTGTTTTTTTCTTTGCCATAAAACATCTAGTAAATTACTATTTGTTATGATACTGATGCATCTGAATACAATCAATCATCAGAAATTTGAGAAAGGATTTAAAAAATGATTCATTAATTCAGATTTTACTAACCTCTTTGAAAGTACATTTTAGGTGTTTGCTCAGGCCATTTAATATTCTAGGTTTGGTAAAAATATCCATAAAGTCAAAACAAAACCCACAGTAACACAAAAGAAGGAGATTCACAATGTTAGTGCTTTAACATTTCTGGTGTAATCAAAATCACAATAAATTCCATTCATCATTTTATTTAGTATCTGGTATTCTGATATTTTTATTAAAAAGTCAGAAAAATGAATCTAAAAAATTACAGCTCATCATTAGAACAGTCAATGGTAATATTTCTATTTCTATTTATCATATATTTATACTTGTTATTAATAACATACAAAAGCAGACATACTTGTGTTGACAGATAAAGATATAAGCAAGATTAATAATAGCATTCACAACTTCTCTCTGAGAACAAATAACTTAGATGAGGGAACCAGGATGAAAAAAATCAAGGACAGTAAATAATGAGGCAGCTGTTAAATATCTGATTTTGAAATGAAATAGCTCAATCAAAGAGGAAAAATATTGTGACTATTACACAGCTCACAAGGTCCACAAGAAAAAAAATGAAAATCTGTTCAGGAGAAACACAGCTTTTTCTAGAACTGAGAGCAGAAATCACTATCCTGTGCATGCCTTTGGAAGACTGAAAGAGTGTTATGTAGAAATGATGTCCTTAGCATTTTTAAGATGTAAGAAGTGTAAATTTGCTTAATATGTACTCACAGGATTGTAAATGACTGACCAAAATCAATTCAGTTTCAACATTTTTATAATGAACATTAAAAAATGAAAGTTGTATGATGTACTTAACCTAAGAATACACCTTGAAAATGCTGAAGACATTTGCCATTTCCAACTTTTGTTTTTAGACCGAGTTTCCTCTGTCATTCAGGGTGAGAAGCCCAGGATAGCCCTAAACTTGTAGCGACTCTCCTGTATCAACTTCCCAAATGCTGAGATTATAGGCATATGCCACCATGCTTGGCTACTTTTTTTTTTTTTTTCTAAAATCCTCTTAAGATAAATTTTCTATGAAATTCAGAATAAATGATTTTTTTCTAGGCTGAAAAAGAACAGGAGGCTTAAAGTCCATCTAACTCACTATTAAGTGCTCTGACCTTCAACATACACAAACACAAATATACACACAAAATATAGTTGAGAAATCATAAGCAAAATAGCTGGCCTAGTTGAGAAGAGTACTCCAGGGCTACTTTTAATTCCAAAAGAGACAAAATCTAGACAGATAAATTCTGCAAAAACCTGGAGGCCAAAAATCTCATATTGTAAGAAAGGGCTAGAACCACTTTTTGTGCCAAAAATATTTTGAAAAATTTTGACAATTTGTCATGAACACCTTATCAACACCTGTATTAATTCCAACACTTTCAAAGTTTCAAACTCACAATCTAGAATAGTGTCAGAATTATAAGGTAGAGTATCTGCCATGATCACTTAGTTTATGTCCGAGCAAAAGGAAAATAATAGGATTGTAGATTTCATACTGGTTTGCATATAGTGAAAGCTAAATAAATCCTATGGAATAAAGGAGTGAACAAGTCTGTGTTGGTTTTTTATGATTTGAATTTTAACTCCTCAAAAAGAAGTTGATGTCTTTGCAGATGTTGATGTCATTGCCTAGTTAAGGTAAGGCCCTAGAGCATTCCCTAAATCTAACATGACCATGACCTCACAAAAGAAAATGTATGCACAAGTGCATGCTGCGTGTAAGTAAAGAACAAGAGCCTTACAGCATGCTGCACCCTTCTTTATTGTCTTTGGAGAAGGCCCTGCTAGGACCTTATTTCACACATTTTGCCTCAAGAATGGTAAGACAGTGATTCTTTGTTCTTCAAAGCCATCCAGAAGGTGTATTTTTATATCAGCTCTATGAAAATAATACATAAGTATATTGAGAAGAATAGCTGATCACTCAGGTTCAGATGCACAAATTATTTTAACAAGTGCTTGATTAAATTACTGGACAACAATAACCTCTTCTGTTAGTCACACAGCTGAGATTGCTCAAATACTGTACTTTCTATCCAGATATAAACTAGGATAGAGAAAATCAAAGAACACCTTTATTATTCCTTATTTTTTTCTATACCAAAATAACTATAAAATGTCTCAGTATTTTGCATTTTAGCTATTTAATATCAGGTCTAAATGTCCGGTAGCTTCACACCTTCAAAAAGTTAATAACATGACAAAAGAAAGATCTAGTCAATGTTAATAGAGATGCCTACAATGACAAATTGCAAAATAGTAAAAAAAAAAAAATTCAAGAATGCAATTTAGAATAAAAAAGAGCATGCCTCCTAATCCTCTTTCCAACCTTAGGCATCATACAGACTCCCTGAAAACAAAGTGTGACCATTCTGCTGGAGCCTTTGGGTGAAGGAGCATCTTTAAAGAGATCTCATTAAATAGCCGGGAGAGCAGAGCAGCACAAGGAGCAATCTCAGAGTACACAGCCATTTTCGATTAATTCCTGACACTAAGGCTTTTTGAAGCAAAGGACAGGATGGAGAAGTGGCAGTCACCTGATTGAAACATAGGAAGCCTGTAAACTATGTGGCCTTTGTGATCAATTCTAAAACATCACCTGACATAAAAATGTAACAGAGCAACAGTGCAGGAGTCTGAGATAGCGAATTTAAATGAAGCAATAGCCATTGCTATGTGATTCTTTCTCATACTGGTCTCCAGCAATAGATGATGTTGATCCATGGTAAACTGGTGAAACCCAGAAAGAGTACAGGACATGTGCAAGAGCAGAGAAGGAAGGTGATAAATATGTATCCAGCGTCTAATTTTGCCCTTAACAGGTCCAGTAATAGGTCGTATTTAAAATATCTTTAACACATAATGTCCTCAATGCATCAATACTTTTACATAATCATTTTTAACTTAAGATATGCTTAATATGTCACAACTTTTCCTGTTCCATGAAAATTCCTTTTCCTTCTATTAATGTCAGATAAACTGAAAGCAATATACTTATAAAATTAATTGTCCTGAAGCCAAGAAATTACTTTTGTTTAGTTATCTAGCCAACTGTACAGCAGCAGAAATGCTATATGGTTAAAAACATGTTTCTCTAAAGTTGACATGCTTATATAAGATAGGAGAACAGTTAGGGAAATTACTCTTGTTATATTTTTGTTAGTGCCTATATTAAAAATGAATATAAATTCATTTCTCAGACACTTTCTTTCAGCTAAACTAACTAATAAGAGTTTCAAGACATTATTCCAATTTATTCAAGGCTTAAGGAGATTTGGCATCAGAATGTGACAGAAAATATTTTGGAAATGTTTTATTAGCAAACCATCACATCTTCCAGCTGTATGTCCTTATTTATTTAAGTTACTTTCTTAGTAAATGTGTAAATATAATGAACTGATTTGAAAAGTACTAACATTAGACTAGTGATTGACTTGATTAATTCAAAATAAGCCTACACAGCTGAGTTAAGTGTATTAAAATACTTATAAATAAAATGTAATTTAAATGAACATTTAGCATCAGCATAATACTGAATAATATTTTCACTCTTACTATTTTAAAATTAGAATGCTATTACTTAGGACTGTATGGATTCCTAAAGTTTGTAGACGGAATTTCCGCCAAAATCTCATGTGTTAAAGGCCAGATCTAGCCCATGGCACTGTGGAGAGACAGTGAAATCTTTACCAGATTGTTCCTTGTGTCTGTTGCCATTGGTGGTGTGGCTTAAAAGAGATGCTGGCACTCTTCCCCATTCCTCTGCTTTCCCTTACACCCCCGTGTAGGATGGGGGCTCCACTGCTGTGGGTTCCTGAGGTGATGTCCTCAGCCACCACAGGCTCAGCAGAACCCATCAAACAGAAACCACCACAACTAAGCCAAAATAAACTTTGCTTATTTTTAACTTGATGCACCTCAGGTATTTGCTACAGTAGTCAAAAGCAGATTATGTATGTAAGCAAAAAAGCCTATCTGCTAAGAAAAATACGTCTTAAGAGACTAGACTAATGAAATTCTTACCTGGCTGGAAAATTGACAGACTTCCATCAGTATGACCAAAAACAACTTTCCCCTTTTTGTGAGTGTGCCATCTGAATATACAGATATCAGACAGAAAGCTATGAGCATCTCTGTGCACAGTTACTCCACTCTCTGGCCCTGAGATGTTCCAAATGAACAGTGGGCCTCGGTGGGAAACAAATGCTACGGCGTCGTCTGCATTCCAGCACCAGCTAAGGGAGGTGGGTGTTCCTGGGATGAATTAAACACATGGACATGTTAGCAAGATACAGCATTTGACTGGATCATTAAATACTGCTGCCTTGTAGGTTTCTAAAACAAAATACAGGAACATGTTCATTATTTTAAACCCTGTGGCTATCTTAATTTGCAATTGAACTTGTAATCATACCAAAGACAACAATGAACATATGTACATACTTCTCATTTTAAAAAGAAAAATATCTACTTAATTTCAAATACTAAAATGTTCATGTGCTTTGTATAGTCAAAGAAACATTGCTTTGCATTTCAGTAGACTGTATTTTTAAAATATATATTATTTATTGCATATTTATCTCTAAGACCTTTCCTAGACACTATGTATACAAGGCAATATCGCATAAAATGTTTTAAAATTTTAAATATTGGGCTGGGGAGTTAGCTCAGTGGTTCTGGCACCTGTCTTGCAAGCGCAAGGACCTGGGTTCCATCCCCGGTAACCACATACCATACTGGGTGTGGAGACTCACGTCCAGCAGCAACCAGTACCACATACCACACTACCGGGTGTGGTGGCTCACGCCTGTAATCCCAACACTCAGGAGGCAGAGGCAGGAGGATTGCTGTGATATGAGTTTGAGGCTGAGCTCAGGGCCAGCCTGAACCACAATGCTAGACCCTGTCTCAAATAAATAAATAAATAAATAAATAAATAAATAAATAGAATTTTAAATATTGAGGTGAGAGATATAAGTGTAGATATAAGTATATAAAAAGATAAATACAACTTTAAGTATTTAATACATATAAACTTAATGTGAAAATCTATGTCTTTTCAGGAGTTTACATTCGAATTTCAGTTTTGCTTCAGATGAATTAAGTAAATTACTTTCTCTCTTTAAACCTCTATTTCCTTATCTATAAATTGGAAATAATAAATATACCTGACCATTGCTCCACATGAACATTCCAAAAAAATACTAAACTCTAAGTAAAAGTATCTTTCCAACTAAATGGTGAAACACACAATTTAATAATTAGTGTTCTTGCTCCTGTGGTAACCAAGTAAATTTATTAAGTAACTGTTATGGGAAGTTTATAAGGGGAGATTATGGAATTGCTCTATGCAGCTGCAATCACTGCATCAGAATCATAAGGCTGAATGTATCAGAACATATGGAGTCAGGACTCTGGAAAAAAAATTTCACAAGTTTCTCCAAATGATCTTGGAGCAGTAAGGGTTGGGCACCACTAGAATACTGTCATGAAAATAAAATGGTATTGAATTATACAAAAAGGCTAAGAAGAACTTAAACAAATGAAGGGAAGTTTTCAGAAAAGAAATGTCATGAACAAAGACAATTGTGAAAGATGCTGGTTTACAGTAAGTAGAGTTTGCACAGTCCGAATGCTCCAAGAGGAAGATGTCAGAAGCCCATGGCCTAGTTTGAGGAGTGAAACAGTGCGAGCTCCATAAGCATTTGCTTAGTGTAAGAACAAATGAGTACATGGACGCGCACTGTAAAAAAGCGTACGTAGTTTCAAGAGGAACAGTTCACTCAACAAAAAATGACTTTGTATGGGTCAAATCACTACAACACAGTGAAAGACAAAAGGATACTGGCTCTCTGACTACACATTAGAGAAGACATCTTGGAGAGAGAAGCAATCCAAAGCATATCAAATATTAATAAAAGAAAATATTTCTATGGTTGTTACTGTGTATAAGTAGTTCCAAGTGCTCTGCATATATTAACTAATTTAATCTTGCCAATAATATTCTTAAGTAGATAAGAGGCATAACTGTACATTTTTCCTGGAAGTGTGACAAAGTAAAGCTGATGAGAATTTTAATATTTTTCAATCAGACAGACTAATACTAAATGTTATGTAAATGTATTATTTCATACTGGATAAAAGAAGTGGAAGGGGAAAAATAGAGGAAAGATCAAGGTCAAATATGATCTGAGCAAGTAGAAATGAAAATTCCCCCAATAAAAATTTTTATCAAGACATCAAGAAAGAATATTCAAAATTATAATAATCAAAAAGTCATGATATTTTGTAAATAATAAACATGATTTCAATCCTTAAGATATTTTGGAAAAAGTTTGAGAAAGTTATAGGCTTATGAATTTTTAAAGACAGGAAAAGATGCAATTTAGCAAAATTTTAATAATTGTTATATTAATGTGAAATTCTTATTTAATTGAATATTCAATTCAGAAAACTTCAATGTACACTGCTAATGAATTAAAAATTTCTCTCCCAAAAATGAATGTGATATGCAATACCTGATGATAAATCACTGACTAACCTAGGTGAAAATAGAAAAATACATTGTCTAATCTGTACTTTTTCATTACATTTAGAAAATATACAGATTATGCAGTTAGAGGCTGATTTTAAATTTTATGCTACAACTTTTATGACAACAGTAACTATTTTGCAACATTTTTAGTCTATTAAATATAAACTATGAAAAGAACTTTACAAATTCATTGCGCTGTTTAAAATTAATCTCCCAGGACTCTGTGAAGCTGAGGCAGTATAATCACAAATTCTGACCCATGCTGCATAACATAGTGAATGAGTCTCAGAAGTTAAAAAAACTGGGTTGAAGATACGTATGAAAGACCCAAGTTCAACCCTGGGCAAATCAATAAAAAAATCTTATATAAAGTTGGATTTAAAGAAATAGTCAATATTGTTGCTACATATTAAGGAGGATACCATAAATAAATTTTGAATGGAACAAAGTTAGTCAAATTGTCATGTTTCAGTTTTATTTTCATTATTTTTAGAAAATAAGCTGAACTTGGACACTATATCCAGCACTACCTCCTGGAACCATAACCAGTAATTGAGCTATTCTTGGTACTTAGAATGAGAGTGAATTATTGTGATATTTAACACAAGAAAACAATAACTTTATGCTAATATAATTACAAAATAAGATTAAATAAGGATTCTCAATTTCCACTACTAAGTAGAAAGAAGATAATGATACTATTTAAATTCACAAGACCAATTTGTATGATTTAAGACTCTTCTTTCCATTATGGAGCACTGAACACAGAACCTTTGCACTGAACTTCAGTTGCTATGTATTCCAGGTTGGGTTTGCACTGTGATCTTTCTGCTCAGTCTCTCAAGCATGCGTTGCAGACATGTATCACCACACCCCATTGAAAGAGGAGTTTCTTTTTTCACCAAATTATGCATAAGGGACTGGAATCACCTCAACAGGCATCAGATATATGCATGAATTTTCTTCATATGTCCATATGGTAATACATTAATGCATAAGGAAGGCATTTTATTTATTAAGAAAATATTTTAGTTATATTTATTTTGGAAATTTAATATTATATTTAAATGTTAATGAAATTATTCAGTATTGACTATGTTTTAAATTAGTCCTATGTCCTGCCCATAATTATTTCATGAAATGTTTTGATTCTGTTCAGATACACAGGAGTTATAATGTGAAATGTATTTCTTATATGGGTTATTATGAGAGAGAAAAAATTACATTAAAACTTAAAGTAATAGAAACAAATGAAACTGATAGTACTTTTAAGATAAAAACATTTTCTTCAGTACAATAAGTCTGTTATAAATGTACCTTTTGTATTGTTGAGCTTAGCAACAACTTTTTGTTCTGCAACATTCCAAATGATCACTAAGTTATCGATACTGCCACTTGCAAACAGGTCAGGATTGTGTGGACACCACGAGATGGCTGTGATTGTTTTTTTGTGTTCCGACATAATCGCGTGAAGTTTGAATTCATTATAATGGTGATCCAACTGCAACAAAATATATAAATAAAACATCTTAGTGCCCCATTTTGAATTACACACATCACTAAAAATTACATTATATAAAACAAAAGCAACATACATGAAGATCAGTTCATCTAATAAAGATATGAACACATTTCAATCTTTGGTCTACATTTTAGTATAATCAATCATCTGAGAGAAACCATTTGGAAAAATAATCAATGAAATTGAATAGAAATCTTTTTTTAAGTAGGAATGATAATCCAGAACTTAAGTACATTTTTATAGCTTTATATTTTATCAGGGTTTTAAAAATTTCTTTGGTCTTTTGTAGTTTTTAATTTATGTTTGAATAAAAAAGAATTGTGTCAAAGAAACTAGATTTCTCACTCATATATTATCAAGATGTCTAATGCTTCCCAAGCAACATAATTAACCATTTATTGAGATGATACAGTGTTTTAGAGAGAACATTATGTTGTGTGTGCATACAGAAGTGGATGGCAAGAATAAGCTGCCTTATTTATTTGATTAATTAGTCATTTTAGATGATAATTTATTTAGATTATGTTTTTATAAATAATGTTAGTTTTTTTGTTGTTGAATTTGGTCTTTTTCTTTTAATACATAATGAACCTTTCAATCAAATGTAAGTTATAAAAATCACTATATGAATAGAAAAATCATATTAATTTAACTATAGAGGCTCTACCTGGCTGATATTTTGCCACACTCATTCAATACTGAGTTTCTCCATGTTCATTCTGAACTTATTCTTCTAATAAGAAAAACATTGACAGCCTTATGCTTGCTGTTGATTAGCCTCTGATGCTCTTCCCCCTGGTTTGCTCATGGCTGTCCATCCACCTCTTCAGGCGTACATTCAAAAACAGCTCTATTGAGAGATATCTTCTGATTGTGATATCTAAATTTATAACTCTCCCAAAAACCTATGCCATGACTCTATATTACAATGTACTTTATGGTCTTTTAAAAACATATTTCTTTGTGAAATATACATTTCTTCTTTTTCTGTAGTACTGGGTTTAAACGCAAAGTTGATATATATCATTGAGCTGTCAGATTTTTAAATTTAATTTACTTTGAAACAAGGTCACTCTAACTTTTCCAGCCTAGATTTGAAATTAATATCTTTTGTCTCAGTTCTCATGTAAGGCTATGTCTGACTACTTATTTATTTTAAGACTGCTCACTGGCCTTTGTTCTTACTAAGAATATAACTTCAATCAGAAGAATTTGGCTGACTTTTTAATAGTTGTATTTCTAGTGTCAAGTCATTAATTGACAATTATAGATAATCCAGTACTATTTAGTATTTTCATCTAATTCATATTGCAGCAATATTAATTTTAGGTCAGTATATGTCAATATATAATTGTTTTCTATACATTTAGAGATGAATAGATTTTTAAATTTTCAATTGAGCGACAATAGTAAATATTCATGATAAATATTGTTAAAGTATCTAAAATAAAAACATGGTACCTATGATAGAAATTCAGAATACCATAAATAAATATTGGCTATCAGTCTGACCATCATAGACTTTATCATACGCATTAGCCATCCAATATCTATAATATATAGGACATTGAATTATTTGTAGAAATTAATTTATCAATGAATTCTTATTATATTTATAACTCAGTGTTATCAGAGTCTACCATTACATTGAGATGGATCATAAATTACTGTTAGAGTACCTTAATGCAATATATTGATGCATCACCATTCAATAGTTAAATAAAGGGTTTACTATCATTTATGAATATCATTTAATCATTCAGAAAAATGTGATAAAACACCATAGTCATTATCTGAATATGTGAGCTTATCAAACTTTGATAACACCACATACAAATGTTCTTTAATAAAAATTCTCTCTGAAAAGAAAAACATTTTCAATTTGTATAGCATGAGGTGAAAGGTACTTTGATATAGCTGACCATATTTAAAATAATATTTATTATGACTATAATCTGTGACTATTGATTTATTTTGAAACAATGTGTTACACAGGGCACTGTAATAAATTGTCACTTGAGCCCATTTGCATTCGCTTCTAAGTCAGAATAGATTTTAGTTTCTTTAGTTTTCGATAGGAATTTTTGGCAGATGTTTTTATATTTATAATTTAAGTTCAATCTCCCCAAATATTTGTTATGAAATATCATCATAAAATTTAAGACACATACAAACTTTAAAAATTAATTCCTCTACACACTCTCATTTTCTTACCGTATTTACTTTTTTTTTTTTTTTTTTAGATTTTTTGAGACAGGGTCTCGCTATTTGTGGTTCAGGCTGGCCCTGAGCTCAGCCTCAAACTCACATCACAATCCTCCTGCCTCTGCCTCCCGAGTGCTGGGATGACAGGCGTGAGCCACCACGCCCGGCACTGTGGTATGTGGTATTGGTTGCTGCTGGGCGCGGGTCTCCACACCCAGTATTGTTGTGTGGTTACCGGGGAATCGAATCCGGGCCGTTGCGCTTGCAAGACAGGCGCGGGAACCACTGAGCTAACTCCCCGGCCCCATTACCGTATTTACTTTTGAGAGGAATAGTTTGCTTTGCTTATGAAGTCGCTTCTTTGGAGATAAAAGACAAGAAGATATGGTCTTAAGATAGGGGAGAAACTACACCAGGAAAATGGCAGCAAGGAGCTTGGAAGTATGTGTAAAGTGTAAAGGAAGCAAATGAGAGAAAAAAGACACATTTGGAGAGCACACTGTTGTCCTGTGTATGGGGGCAGTGAAAGACCGTGAGTTGTATTGAAATCATACTTTCATTGCAGGTATTTCCAGTCTGGGATGAACACACTTCAAACGACTTTATACTATGTTGTAGAAAATGAATTATTTTGTGAATAAATACAATTATTTCTTAAATTTTCAAAAAGCTACAGCACTATTAATAATTAAAGTATAGTAGTGAAAAGGGCTTTTAATTTGGAATAAAACATTTGTGCTTAACTAATATGAGCTGATATATCAAGATTTTTAAAGTAGTTGTAAAGGTATTTTAAATATACAAAGGTCATTTGAGACATTTAATGAGTGTCTATTAAATTCTCAAGTTTTTATAATTCAAAAATAAAGGTGACTCATTCTTAATAAATAGAACTGTGTAGTAAGACAGCTCGCTCTCTGAGATCCTTCAGAAGTAAGCAGGATGAGAAAGAAAAAAATTTCAAAAGCATTTGTATCTTTCAGCTGAAATCTGAGAGTTGAGAAAATGTTCTGTGCACAGGAAATTGAGGCAAACTGAATGGGAGCAAAGGAAAGCCTGACATCATCCGAGTTGCATTAAAAAATATAATTTTTTTTACATGTGTTATGCAGAATGAGGAAGAAATGGAGGCAGGATGATCCTGAAAGATCTTGAAAGTCACATGGTAAAGTTTGGATGTGACATTTTGAAAGAACTATATATACCTGATAATTTTAAATTTTAAATTTTCAACACGGAGATTAATTTTTACTTAAGGATGAATTACAGGGAGTTATGTTAGAAGCAAAGAGACTATTAAGAGAGCACTACAATAGAGAGAGTGAGAACGACATAAAGAAGACACTGACCCACACAAAGGATGAGATTCACCCTTGGTTTCCATGTGCACCAAGGGGAACTGCAAGTTAGAGATAACTCAGTCTGCTTGAGGGGAAAGCCAGTGACGGGAGACTTTGGCTCTAGTTAAGGAGAAAGTCTAGACTTAGATTTAAGCTGTTCATGGCTCCTCTGTATGTGAATAGTCATGGGCTTTCTAAACAGGGAACTGGCAAGAGACCATAGAATCAAGCCAGGATGGAGCAGGTGTCAGGATATTTCTCCAAAGAATATTTCTAAATATAGCTGCCCTAATTTCAATGTAATGATCTTTACTACACTGTCCATACTCTAACTGGTGGAATTTTCTCATAGCAATTTTCTCGGTAATTTAATAATATGATGCAAACACTTTCTATATGTTTAAAAAACCTACTATAGTACAAATAACAAAAAGTAGAAAAAGCAAACATTAAATTATCGAGATTACTGCAAATACCACACAGCATTTTTTCTCATGAGATTGATACTTAAATATTGAATAATTGTACATAGTACAATTGACAATTAAGAAAAAATAGTAACATTTTACCTGATAAACGTAGACAGCCAGAGTGGCACAATAGGCAAACCTGTCACCACTGGCAGCACAGACATCCTTGTTCCACGGCTGACACCCAGCAGCCAGCAGTCCCACTTGCCTTACCTGGGACATATTTGCCTTGAAAAAGCAAGTATGAGAAAATGTCAATTATTCTTATTTGACAAACTGCTCACCATTTTACATATCATTCTCAATTCTTATCTTTATGCCCTGAAAAAAAAAACATTACTACAACTAAACATCCTAGTTTACATTTTTTTGGGGGGGGTGGTGGTTAAAATTCTCAAATCTACATAGAAATCAAGACAGAATTTTTTTTTTTTTGAGACAAGGTCTCGCTTTTGTAGTTCAGGCTGGGCCTGAGCTCAGCCTTGAACTCACAGAAATCCTCCTGTCTCTGCCTTCCAAGTGCTGGGATTACAGCCATGAGCCTCCATGCTTCGAACTGTTGTATGTGGTTCTGATTACTTGTGGGAGTGAGTCTCCATCCCAGATATTGTATGTGGTTACTGGGACAGAACCGGCGCCGGAACCACTGAGCTAAATCCCCAGCTCAAGACAGGTTATTTAATTTAAAGAGACAAAAGATCATAAAATGCTGGCCAATGTATGACATTTAATCAAAAGTTGGGCAGCCTACATGGAGGAAGGAGAAAGTTCGAATCCTGTCTAAACAGTTGGCATAACTGGTGAGAGCCATCACATGTTGGTGGACTGAGGAACTTCTCAGAAAAACTGAAACATGTTTCCTGGGAAATGTAAGTTTGAAATAGTGGCAATTGATCCAGCGCAGCAAATTTTAATTTTTTTTTTTTTTTACTTTTTAAAAATTATCTTTATTGTTACATTATGAATACACATGATAATCACACTCAACATTAAGAGTTTGTACCAGACTATGATACGACTTGATTCTCATTTTTTCCTTTCCCCCCAGCCCTACATCCCCTACCCACTATAAACACAATCCTTGTTTTATTTTCTTTATTATTACCACATTCATTTCCCCTCATTAATTACCCTTATATTCTTTCCTTTTAAATATTTTCTACTTTGCAATATCAACTATACATACTACAAACTCATTTAAAACTTTATATTCTCATACCAAAGAAAAGATATGATATTTACACATCTGTGACCTCTTTATTTTGCATATGAGGATGTCCTCAAGATACATCCATTTGAGTATGAATAACTCAATCTTATCATTTTTAATGGCAGAGTAATACTCCATTCTATAAAAGAATCACATCTTCTTTATCCAGTCTCCAGTTGATGGACATCTGGGCTCTTTCCAAGACTTAGCAAACATAAACTGAGCTACTATAAACATGGGTGGACATACATCATGTGACATGACCCTTTTAATTCCTTTGTGTATATGCCTAGCAGAGAGATGGCCAATTGGGACCTCCAATTGGGAGGGACCTCCAATTCTAGTTTTTTGAGGAATCTCCACACTGATCTCCACAGAGGCTGTACGAGTCTACATTCCCAACAGCAGTGGAGAAGGGTTCCTTTTTCTCCGAAGCCTCGGCAACATTTATTGCTGGCTAATTCTGACATGGCAGCCATTCTTTGTGGAGTGAGATGAAATCTCAGGGCTGTTTTCATCTCCACCTCTCGAATGACCAATGATGTTGCGCATTTCTTCATATACTTCTTATCTGCTCTTACTTCTTCCTCTGAAAAGTATCTATTCATTTCAGATGCCCATTTTTGAATTGGATCTTTAAATTTGGGTGAGCTGATTTTTTAAAGCCCTCTATATATTCCAGATAGTAGCCCTTTGTCTGAGGGACAGGTAGTAAAGATTTTTTTCCACATTGTTGGCTGCCTTTTCCCTCTGCTGGTGGTTTCCTTTCCTGTGTTAAAGATTTTTAAAAGAATGAGGTCCCATTTGTTGATTTCTTCTGCCAATTCTTGTGCGATAGAGGTTTTGTTCAAGAGTTAGTGTCTCTACTTTTTAAACTCTTTAATGAAATTGAAAGGAAAGCAGTACTCCCAAACTCATTTCTGTAAGCAACCATTACCCTGATTCCCAAAGCAGAGAAAGACCAAAACAAAAAAGAAAACTACAGGCCAATATCTCTAATGAACATCAATGCAAAAATTCTTAATAAGATACTAGAAAACAGAACACAGAGAATTATCAAAAAGATTTAAACCCTGAGCAAGTTGGATTCATCCCAGGGATGCAAGGATGGTTCAACATACGTAAATCAATAAATATTATACACTATATTAACAGACTTAAGGACAAAAACCATATGGTCATCTCAATTGATGCAGAAAAAGTGTTTGACAAAATGCAGCACCCATTTATGTTCAAAACCCTACAGAAGATTGGAATAGATGGTCTCTATCTCAAACTAATAAAAGCTATCTATGAGAAACCAGCATCATACTAAATGGTCAAAAATTGAAACTTTTCACAATAAGATCAGGAACAATACAAAGATGTCCTCTCTCACCTCTTCTGTTCAATATAGTTCTGGAAATATTAATCACAGCAATTAGGCAAGAGAAAGAAATAAAGGGAATAAAGATAGGAAAGGAAGAAGTTAAGCTGTCATTATTTTCTGATGATATGCCACTATCTACAGGATCCTAGAAACTCAGTTAAAAAACTACTAGACCTAATTGTCAAATTTAGTCATGTAGCTGGATACAAGGTCAATGTTCAAAAATCAATAGACTTTGTATACACAGAGACCCACTGAGATAGAAATTGGGAAGTCAGTTCCTTTCACAATAGCATCCCCAAAAATAAAATATCTAGGAATCAATCTAAAAAAGCAGGTGAAAGACCTCTACTCTGAAAACTATAGCACTCTGAAAAAGGAGATAGAAGACGATATCAAAAAATGGAAAGACATACCTTGCTCCTGGGTAGGAAGAATCAATATTGTCAAAATGGTATACTCCCAAAACTACTGTACAGATTCAATGCAATCCCAATTGAAATCCCAATAGCATATTTCACAGATCTAGAGAAAAAAATCCAAACTTTCATCTGGAACCACAAAAGCAATTCTAAGCAACAGGGACATGGTGGGGGGGGGTATAACAACCCCGAACCTGAAATTATTCTATAAAGCCACCATGATAAAACCTGCATGGTAGTGGCAAAGTAACAGACCTGAGGATCAATGGAGTAGATTAGAGGATCCAGAAACTGCTCCAGATACACTGAACCATCTCATTTTTGACAAAGGAGCCAAAAATCCTCGATAGAGGAAAGATAGCCTCTTTAACAAATGGTGCTGGAAAAACTGGGTTTTAACTTGCCAAAGACTAAGACTAGACCTAGCTCTTTCACCATGTACCAAGCTAAGATCAAAGTGGATAAGAGACATAAATATTAAAACAGACACTCTGAACTTGCTGCAAAACAGATTAGGTAAAACTTTTGAAGACACTGTCTTAGGGAAAGCCTTCTTGAACAAATTTAAATTTTTCACTGGTCTGTGCTGGAAGAACTGTGACCTCTGCTGCAGAACTTCACAGGTTTTATGTGGACTGGTCAGACAGAAACTACTTGACTAACGGTTCTCACTGATCTCTATCCTGGCTGTTCTTACCATGGAGACTAAGGTGCTGAATTCTCTCTTACTGTAAAACCATTTATCCTTTCAATTATGTCAGGTTTCTTCCTACACATTTTGATGGTGTCTTATTAGGTGAAAATATGTCTATAATTCTTGTATCTTTTGGGTACTGAATTTTAAAAAAATTTGGAGTGTTCTTTCCCTCCCAGTTTCTCTCCTCCTGTTTTATCTTAACGTCAATTTTGACTCATATTACACAGTACGCCTAGTTTATTTTGTTTACTGTTAGAATTCAAAACTCTTTGTGGTCTTCCAATTTTATTCAATTTTTGTCTTCAGATATAAGCTGTTTATTTTTCATTTTTCTCATTGCTAGGCCAAAACATCTGACACACAAAAATTAAGTGAGACAGGGTGTTCCTTACTGTTTCAGAGGTTTCATTCTATAATTACTGGTCCCAAGGCTGGGACATCATGGAAGGAAGGTATGGGGGAACATTGCTGCTCACTTCATGGGAGCTGAGAAGAACAGTACAGGGGAAGAACCAGCAAGACATACTCTGTAAGGGAGGTCCGAGGGGTCCCTGCCAATTGTGACTCCACCTCCTGTTGGCTGTGAGAATTGGCAATGTGAATCTACTCATAAATATAGGACCCCTTGATTCATCATGTTTCCAAAAATTTCTTAGTCCAGTCAAGTGAATGATTAAACTTAAATGGCACAAATTAGAGCAACTGTAGACAACATAAAGTTAAATTGTTTTAAAAATCCATTCTGCACATCTGTGTTTTGCTTAGAGTTTACTATATATTTATTTTTAATATTCTGTAGAATGGGAGAGATTTGGACCTAAATTTATTGTTTGCATGTATATGTCTAACTATTCCAGCACCAGTAGTTGAAAAGACTATCTTTGACCTACTATATTGATTTTGATCCTTTGTCAAATCTCAGTTGAATATGTAGTGTGAGTCCATCCTTCTTTTAATTTGTCAAGATTACTGCAAATATCACCTAGCTTTTATAATAAATCTTGAAGTTGGTAGTATTAATTCTCAAATTTTGTTCTCTTTCAACTTCAAGTTATTAGTGCTGGATCTTTTGTCTCCCCAGCTAACATGTAGGATCAGTTTATTAATGTAAACAAGGTAACCAGATGGAGTTTTTAATTGAACCTATGGACCAAGCTGGGGAGACTGTCATCTTATCAATACTAGAATATCAGTCCACTTAATTCTTCTTTGATTTCCTTCATCAGAGTTTTAGAGTTTTTCTTATACACATTGTTCACACTTTTATAAACAAGAATTTAATTGGGGATGGAAACATTGGCTTTGTTTCTGATGCTGCATCTGTATTTTCAAACTATTTTTTGTTTTCTAATTTTTTGTGGTAGGTGGGCATACTGTAATCTTGTGAAAGGAAATGCTTTAAATAAGATTAAGCAATACAATGACAATGTATAGCAGCTAGAAAAGCATTCTATATCCCCATTAGATTTCAATTTTTATACCAGTGTTTCTCAGCTACCACCACTACACTCCCCAGGTAGAACAAGATGGCTATAGGCAGCTGGAGTTGCTCATTATGGCCATTTATGATAGGTTGATTTAGATGCTTTACCTTCTATAGACAGGTAACCTTCTAATAAACAACCACAAAACATCTCATAAAAGATTGGAAAAGCATCCAAGATTGGTCCTCCTGATGTGTGTAACACTCAGACTTCTTTGTAGTGTGCCTCCACCAACTCAGGAACTTCCATTCAGGTGTTCTCATGCTGGCAGTAGTTCAGACAGAGGTTTACATTCTCTCTTTGGGTTCTGTTCCGGTACGTTGTGATCCTCTATCTGTCTAATTTTAGGGACAGTGTACGTTGTGATCCTCTATCTGTCTAATTTTAGGGACAGTGTACGTTGTGATCCTCTATCTGTCTAATTTTAGGGACAGTGTGCGTTGTGATCCTCTATCTGTCTAATTTTAGGGACAGTGTTTTGTCACTGTGATATATGAACGTAAAAAGAATTGTTGATTTTTCAACTCATTCAACTTTTTGCTCTTGTTAGGATGAAGTGGTGCATTCTAGACTTCTATAATCTGTATGTATTGGGAAGAAAATGAAGTCCTCTTCTTAGATTTGAATATATTGAAGTCTATGCCAATATAGCTTAACTGTCAGTATATTTTGATTTATTATTCTTTATTTTCTCAAATTAGATAACATAAGTGTTTCCATGCTGGCATAAAATCTGTGATATCATTGTTCTAACAGAGCTTTTACAGGTCTCACAGTTCAACAATTTAAATGCTCTTAAAATTCTGAGTTGATTTCCTTACACTCATATAGTAATAAAAGATGAAATTCAGAGTTAAATAACTTGCCTAAATTAGCCATTACAGTAATAATTAAGACAAAAGAAAATGAGATTTTATTTTTTAAATCTATAATTGAGTGAAATATAAAATCACATCATTTTAAAAATATCATTACATTTTAAATTTTGCATTATGTATTCAAAGAACTGCTAGTATTTTAATTTTTGAGATTATTTTTCAATTAGATTACACAAATACATGATATTTTGTAGCTTTTAGTAAGTGCTATCAACATTGCTAAGAAAAAGAAATGAAATAACCAGAAGCTTTTGCAATCTTTGTGGTCAGTGTGAAGTGATACACGATCAACTGCTTTACATGACTGAAAACAGAAAATATTCAGTTGAAAGTACACTTTGAAATGTACAATTATAACTTTAAATATAAACCCTACAAAACATGTCACATATAAGAGCAAATAAAAATATACAATTGAGACAAGTTATTTTTTTCAGATATTATAATAATCCTTTATTATCTTCACTGTAGAATATATTTCTTTTTTATGTGAACAAAATAATAGTTTTCTGGTCTCTTCTCAACATTTGTTGCTTCAGAAAATAATGTTTTCTCCCAGAAATAACACACACACATCTCTGACAGAAACAAAACACTGCGGCTCACTGAGCCATGCAGATTTATCCCAGTTTCAGGAGAAAAGCCTGAGCGTTGTGTCGCCAGCCCACAAGGAGCTTCCGGTGTCAGCAGCCTGTCAATTCTCGCCTTTACAAGATAGTATTTTCACATTTTTAACATAAACTATTCTTTGTTTCAATCTCAGACACACACACAAACACACAAGACTCTCTACCCTTAGATTTACTAGGGATATATAGTAAAGGTGTTTTGTGTAATAAGTAAATGAAATGTTAAAGAGTAAGTTACAAGTGTTTCTACATTAACTTTGCACAGAAAATAAAGCTCACCTATGTAATGATTATAATAAACTGTTATATGTAGATAAAATATAGTTACATACTGTCTGAATTAAATAAAAAAGTAAATCAAGATGAATTTCATCTGTGTGTACAGCATGTACTTGAATAAATACATACATATTTTATAAATATTAATTATGCTAGAATACAAATGGCAATTTACTCCTCTAAAGATCAAATTTACATTTGTATGTGATTTTGAAATATTACCTATCTAAAAGACAATTTTCAACTCAAAAATCCAATTTATCTCTTCTAACCATTAAAAATACTCGAAGAAACTACTACAATGAACACTGATTATGTGCATTATATATGCATATATATAATTATATATATTGTAAAATAATGAGCTGAATTTTTAGAAAATTGATGTTAACATTCATATATTAATATTATTTATTTAAAATAAGATATATAATATCCATCTACATCTTTACAAGAAATAATCAAAGTCTAAACAAGGAGCTCCCAATGACAGAAATAAAATGGTAATTTTACTGTTAGTTTATATTTATATAAAAGAACAACTTGATATATCTCAAAACCAAAAACTCATTTACAAAGATCTGTAGGACTATTAAAGGACAAAGAAGGAAGATTTTGAACCTATAAGCTGCTCCAAGGCTACTCCAAAGAAAAATTCATTGTAACACAAGTATTTATTTTTTTACTAATATCAGTCCCCTCACCTCTCCAAATTAAATCATCCTCTCTAGCACCTCCTATGGAGAAATATAGACAGCACTTGAAATCAAAACAAAATAAAACAAAAGTCTTCTCCTTGTAGTATAAAGAAATACATTTCTTATTATAATTAAACTGCATATAAAGCAGACAGTTATTGTAATGTGGTATGTGCAAATGAGTGTGTGTGTGTGTGTGTGTGTGTGTGCATGTGTTGAATGGAGCTTAAAATTAAACTCATAGGTCGGGGAGTTAACTCAGTGGTTCCGGCACCTGTCTTGCAAGCGCAAGGACCCGGGTTCGATTCCCAGTAACCACATACCATACTGGGCGTGGAGACTCACACTCAGCAGCAACCAGTACCACATACCACAGTGCTGGGCATGGTGGCTCACGCCTGTAATCCCAGCACTTGGGAGGCAGAGGCAGGAGGATTGTTGTGATGTGAATTTGAGGCTGAGCTCAGGGCCAGCCCGAACCACAAAGCGAGACCCTGTCTCAAAAAAAAAAAAAAAAAAAATTAAACTCATAACCTGAAGCTTTTCTGTTACTTATGGATAAACGTAGAATTCAGGATACAAAGCTATTCACTAAATTTCAGACACTTTCCTGAAGAACACTTTAGGACTCACAGACGAGTACTATTCTAGAGTCAGATACCCTGGCGACGTTTAGGTGGTTCAACAGCTGTGAGAATTGTCTTAAAAGGGCTCAAGAGGGGCTACACTGTGGAAGATTTCTTTTTTAAAAAGTAATACAGTGAGAAAATGCAGTGTCACTATTGAGATTAAAATGGAGACTGCAAAAATAAGACAGAAGAAAAATAAAGTACTGCATATATTTAGCAGTGCAAGTCCTTAGATAAGAATCTTTTTGTTCACAATTTAATGAAAAGAAAAATTCAGTCTCTAATACATTTTCTATTAAGAAGGAACCTGGGTATTTATCTCAGTGGTTCAGTGCCTGCCTTGCAAGTGCAAGGGCCCAGGTTTGATCTCCAGTAACCACATACAATGCTAGACGTGGAGACTCACACCCAACAGCAATCAGAAGCACATACTACAGTGCCGGGAGTGGTGACTCACTCCTGTAATCCCAGCACTTGGGAAGCAGAGGTGGGAGAATTGCTGTGAGTTCAAGGCTGAGCTCGGGGCCAGCTTGAACTACAAAAAGAGAGACCCTATCTCAAAAAAAAGGTAAACAAAAAAGAAATCATACTTTTCAAGACTAAATGCATTTAAACATAGTCTACTTTGTGCATTTTTTACCATTGCAATAAAAATCAGAATATTATTTGATAGTTAGGAATGCAATTCATTTTGAATTATAATTAATTGTGAAAAATTTATCAGATGCAATATATAATACTTTCTCTGAATTTTTTTGCATTGTCATAGAAAAATATTATAAAATGTAGCATTAGCATGCATTTATTTCATTAAAATCTTGTCTGGATGTGAAATGATGAATATATTGCTATTTTTGTACATTAATCACATTGTATAAAATGGCATTTTCTACTTCAAGCTTAAAGACAACCTAAGAATATTACTAAGAATTCATCTGAAACCAGTATGAATGCCTATGCCTTTTGCTCAGTATACAAATAACCATCCTTAGATATATTCTTTCCTCTGCCTAACACCCCATCAAATACATGTATTATTCACTCTCAGTATTTTATGATGTGAGCACATCAGCATATGTGACACAGTACAGTTACAAGTGAAGCAAAGTAGAAAGAAATCAAAATTACAACGAATATATCTTACTCTTTGCAGTCCTTCATACCAGTCATCTTGCTCAAACCAATGTGAAATGTAAGTCATCCAAGCCATACAAAGTTTCTACTTTAGTCAGGGCAATCGGAAACTTGGAACTTGAGCATCAGAACAGTCAGCACCTAAGGCAACAATAATGTGTTTCAACAAGCTTTCCACAAATCTCTGTGAAATGTTCAGTACTGAAGGCTACCACTGGGCAAGGATTTCAGCTGAAACAGGTTTGATAATTTACAAATAGTAAATATTTCTTAAAAGAGTCTGTCCTAAAATATAAGTCTATTCAAATAAGCAAAAATCAATGAAAATGTTATGCTGTGTAGTTTCAGAAATGCTGTATCTATTGTTCTATTAGATTTTCAGTTTGCAATAAAAATATCTTAGGTTTGACTTTTTCAACTAATAGTCAAACCATAAGTGTTAGCAAAGTCAAAATATAGTAAATAGGGCTCATAATAAGTATCAAAAAGTATCTATTTTGTGCCAGATAAAAAAGGTCTTAATTTTCATTGCAATGCATTTATAATATAATAAATACACACTTAGTTTCTGAATAATGACACAATATGCTTAACAATTCAAGTTTGTATTTTAACTTTTAGAAATGTCCTAAGGGGCTTAACCACTTCCCTAACAGAAATGGTACTAACACTATAGGGTCAGTATCTATTTGTATGGGGCGCAATTCTTTAGATCCCAGTCACTTTATTCACTGGTGGACATAGTAGCATTATACTAACTGAGTTATTGTTAAGCTCTGTTAACAATCAGGTGATTGATTGCAAAATGATTATGTCTCAGAAACTGAGCTGGAAGCAAACAGAAATGTAAAAGCAACATTGAGATTGCATACCTTTTGAACTGGAAGCTTTTTATGTGTAACTTTATGTTCATTTCCCGAGGTTGAAATTTGAAGTAGTCTTATTTCTGGTTTTGTGATTTTGTATAACGGAAAACAGTTTGTACCTTTTCTAACTCCCTGGGGTGCAGAGGGGAAGCCTTCAACTGACCTCAGAAGGGAAGGCTGTCTACATCACTTTGCAGGGGCCGAGACAGGAAGGAAAAGTCACGATGGTATTTCCTCTCTCCACATCTCACTATCTATATCCCAGCGCTTAATTCACCAATAGTTCGTGTAAATGACAAATTTAAATTAATTCATAAAATTTTTACTGTTAAAATTAGAGATAGAAGCAAAGGATATATTCAAATGATGCATATCATCATGTAGAATAAAATAAACTTAATGATGTATGGCCTATTGCAACACCACAAAACTTACTGCAGGCATTAAATATCCAAATACTCAAGTAACTGTGGTCTGATTAATGGTCTTGATTTCACCCTTGCCACAGCCTTATCTTGAGCAGACAATGCGTTCCTGCTTGTTGCCTTTGGGCTCGCAGGTAAGTACATCTGCTAGATCATAAACGGGTAGAAGTCGCCATATTTTACTCCAAGCCCTGGCTATAGAGCTGTTTACATTCATACCTTGAGCTAGAATATGAACACATAAAGAGCACTTCACATCTATCCCATAGGTCTATAAAGTGAATGAAAGTCCTGAGTGTGCTCTGAAGCTTGATGTTGGTCACTTCTACTGTGATTCTATATTTAGATTTTTCCATCAAGTTTCACTTCTATCTCAGGCCAAGATAGTGGTTTAATCCTCTATAAATTAATTATTATATAAATATATAATTTATATATAATTAAAATATATATAATTATATATAATTAAAATATATAAATTAAAATATATAATTTATATAAAATATAAATTCTGGTATTTGTAAGTTATTCTCTTTTGTCCAGTAAATTTTTTCCTTTCAAACTATACATTCTTCTCCACTATATTAGCTGCAGTTTGTAACATATTCCAGTCAACCGTGAATTTCTGTAGCGTACAACCCCCTAATAATAGTGACTTAAAAATTTCCTAACAGACAACTTGAATGGGTCATCACTTACTCAACCTTTCAGGATAGAGTGAAAATTAAAAACACATATTGTTTGAAATCATCTTCTTTCACATTCTTGCAACTACCCCTTCTGGCATCATGGTTAGGTGAGCTGTGAGAGAGGGATATAAAAAATTTTAAAAGGCTCAGGCTCCCCTTCCTGGCGTGGGAAGGAGTGCAGGACCCAAGATGGCGGCGGGTCCCAGGAGAGGACAGCGGAGAAGGGCAGCAGCAGCCATGGTGACTGCGACCCGCTCTCCTTCTTGCCAGTCCTGCTGCTGGGCCGCGATGGTTAGGAATCGGATCAGCCATCTCACAGTAACATGCTGGTGGCAGTGGTGGCACTGCCCATCGTGAAGAACAGCCTCAGCGTTATCACGAAATTAAACAGCTGCGCCCGCTTTGTAAGAGTGGACTTGGTTTGCCAGAGAATGAAGAATCGGGTTTCTGAGAGCAGAGAGGTTCCACGACCTGGGTCAGAAGTAAAGCACAGCTCCCAAGGAGAGAATCAGACAGGAGAAACTATTCTCCAGTGTGTGACGCAGACAGCAGGCTCGGGCTGTCCTCCAGGGCCAGGCCTGTCCACAGTCCGAGCTGGGCAGGGTGAGGGAACACAGAAAGGCCGCAGGAGCCTCAGACTCGCTTGGAAAATCGAAGGGGCTTCGGAAAGGACAGGGGAGTGTGGGCTGCTCGGGAGGAACGCGTGGCCTGACCTCTGCAGATTTGGCTGTCAAGGCCCGCAGAACAGCAATGTGCGCTTCGAGCTGCTAAGCTTTCAAAACACAACCTCAGTCTGGACGGGTATGATCGAGACATTGTCTGTCTGCTTCTCCTTCTGTAACTGAGGCATAGAATATTTTTACTTTGTAAAAGATCTGTATTAATCACACCTGTTCTATCATGTTTTGGGGAACTATTCTTCTTTACAGATAATGTTTAAATTTGTTTCTGTACGTTACCTATGATCTTAAGCAAACCAGTCTAAATAGACTAGAAGTTGTTCCATATAGAAAAATTTCCTGTTCTCTTGAAGGGAGGGGGCACTACTTTTCAAATGGAGATTTTCTTTTTTTTTTTTTTTAAAGTTGATTTTTTTTGTTGTTGTTATGTGACCTTTGTCTGGAATGTCTGAAGAGTAGTTAATGAGTTTTCGTATCAAAGTAATGGGTTACTGAAAGGACTCCTGTAATATTAACTATTGAAGAAGCCTCTACAGTATTGACTATATGTTGTTATAAATGGCTCCAGCTGATACCCACGTTTTTAGTTCTCCCTGAGGCCATTTCCTGTCTTCGCATGGCTGGCTGCATGCACTGCGTCAACCCACTGAAAAGCTCTTGCACTGGCACTGATTTTGCCCCTCTGTACATCTCCTCTTCTTAGTGTCTTGTTGATGCAGCATTTCACATCTTCCACCGCAGCAGCTTGCCTCCAGGGAAGAACTGTGGGTCCACTTGTCTTCCGGTGTTGCAGGAATAAGAGACTACTAAAGGCCACTGCTTGTCTGTGCGCTGTAGGCCTCAGGTCCACTGGCAGAGGCAGAATCCCACGTCCACGGCTCTTTCAATTAAGACCAGGCCTCTGGGAGCTGGTCCTAGTCTGGACTCCTCACTGGGTTTATGAGGCAAATGTGGCAACTGGGTTGGGATTTAGTTTTGCCACTAAAGGAAAAATTCACTGAAGAAAATAGTGCCATGAAAAAGCAATTTGATTTCTCTATTTCTGGGAGCTGAGCTGAGCTGAGGGAAGCTTTCTAATGTAGTTTCAAACTTCCCTAACTTTACACAGAGCTTTCACTTTGTTTGCACTCCTGCCTTGAGCTTGTCGTTGGGAAAGCATGTCTTGCCCTGTTCATCCTTCTCAGTGGTCACTTTAATGACCTCCAAATCATGTGCAGTGGTTCCCGCCCAAGCTGTAGACTTTTGAGACATTTAGTTATTACTGTCCTAGTTTTATTTTAATGTACAAATTATGTAGTTATTTGACTGTTAAATTATTTTAAACTGCTGCTGTGAGCTTCAGTTAATTGAAGTGAGTGTAGGTATAATATAGAAAACTATTCCTTCACAGGTGGGAGTTTGACACCCGTGTAAAACCTGAGGCTTGATAAGTACTTTAGTTGAATAAAAGCCCAAAGTTACCCCTTCCTGTATCCATCTAGCATGATGTGATTTTTCATACTTCAGTTTGAGTTACCAAATGGAACTTTTTCCTATGCATTTTTAGTATTGTGCTTTCATAATTGGGCCCTCAGGTTTTGATCAAATCTATTTAACCTTTAAATCTCACTTACAGTATAGTATGTTTTCAGTGAAAAAAATCATAAAGTAACATCCACATATCTCATGGTATGTTGGGAAGATAATTATTTTTAAAAGTTTCCTAAAAATGAAAAAAAAAGAGGCTCAGGAAATGTCAATGTTTCTCATGTTGAAAGTGTTAGTTTGCCCAAGTGTACATGGACCTGGGGTATCTGTCTTTTTGAAATAGGACTCAGGATTAGTGGAAGGCAGATGTCAACAGCAATGAATTACTGCTACATTGGGAAGTTGTGCACCTTAACTAAATTTAAAACATCACACTAGAAGAAAGTCTGAGTAAGAGAGAGGCTATACAGCTTACATAGTGTGATTTGAATAGCTGGAATGATTTTAAGTTGTGAAGAAGTAAAGAATTTTTACAAGACTTTTGCGTCTAGCAACAGCAGGTGTGTGTGTATGTGTGTGTGTGTGTATATACATGCTGCCTGTGTGCTTGTGTAACACTGTGTGTATATGTATATCTTTTGCATTGAGAATGCTAGAAAAGCTGGATAAAATTTTTAAAAATCTAAACTCAAGACTTCAGAAACCAATGCTCTTTCTGAAATTTGGCTTGTTTCAAAGCCAAGTTAAATACTATAGTCTGTGTGCATGTGTGAATGTGTGTGTGTCTGTACACACACACACACGCTTTTTCCTTGGGAGAATTTGCTTACATAAAAATGATAAAATTTGTAGCTGAAACCTGAAGAAGCTGAGAGATTTTCATGATGTCATCAGGGACGAGTGACAGAGACTGCATTTCAGATGGTATTAGGGTTCGAGAACTCGATACCAGCACCCTTTCATGAAGGATCGCCTGGGACAAAGACATGGATACACACTGCTCCGCACAAAGAATTCAGCTGCAAATAAAACTACTCACTGATTTAAGGTGATCTGGACTACCTTAATATCATCCAAAAGCAAAAGTGTATATCTCTGCAGGAAGATAACATTAAATACTATCACTGAATAAAATAATAACCAGATAAGCAAAAACTGGACCTTCTACTTCCACTTATAATTTAATGTGCCACAGATATTGTTCTCATTCAGCAGTAACTAACAGAAGATAATCTAATCACAGTTCTTCTTGATCTCATTAAAGAGCTAAAGTTAGAGATTGATTGAGGAATTCATAGGATGAGAATACTCTTTAAAGAGACAAGAAAGGCTTCCTTTTTCATGTTGACAAAGCCTGGAAAACATAGATGGGTGCTATCAAATCTAGTAGGGAAAAAAAAAAAATCAGACAGAAGTACATTGATGCCAAAGGCCAGGAAAGAAGAAAAGTATTAGTTTGGAAAACCTGGAAGCCTGAGATAACAAACTGAGTTTGCATTCATGTGAAAGATCTCCACAGTCTTCAACCAGGTGCTTAGAAGGAAAAGTGTGTGGCAGGATCAGAAAAATATCACCCTCAGGGGCTCACATGTGAAAAAAAAAACATTGATAGGCATGAAATAACGTGTGCTGAATCTTTATTTCATCAGAAGAAAAATACTTAAGATGCAAGGAAGGAGAAACATACACTCTCACTGTCCCAGAAATGGGGATGAAATAAAAGTAAAATGTTCATTTGCCTCTAGGGAGGGAAAGAGAATCTTGGGAATTAGGCATAGATCATTTCTCCTTAGGAAAAGAAAAGCAAAAGTTTTTGGCCCCTGGGAGTTAGGCAGGAAAAAAAAAAAAATGAAACCCCAATCTTGTGCCAAAATAAAGCACAGGTCTGCCACTGATTCAACAATTTTAAAAAATGTCTCCCTGGGGCTGGGGAGTTAGCTCAGTGGTTCTGGCTCCTGTCTTGCAAGCGCAAGGACCCGGGTTCGATTCCCTGGTAGCCACATAACAATACTGGGTGTGGAGACCCACACCCACACCCAGCAGCAACCAGTACCACATACCACAGTGCCGGGCGTGGTGGCTCACGCCTGTCATCCCAGCACTCGGGAGGCAGAGGCAGGAGGATTGTGATGTGAGTTTGAGGCTGAGCTCAGGGCCAGCCTGAGCCACAAAGCGAGACCCTGTCTCAAAAAACCTAAAAAAAAAAAGTCTCCCAAATTCATCCAGCCATGTATCCTAAGCTAATTATGACTTCCAAAGAAGGGTCTTGGGTTTGGGAAAGAGATCCACATGTCCCCCCTAAGAACTCATTTTAATTTACGTGATGGGAAACTGTAGTGTAATCTTACAAGGAGATGATAAACAATAATGATTCGGGACG